>RJWM01015296.1:0-48331 GCA_004363535.1 Dasyprocta punctata
AAGAAACCATTTTAAAGATAACAATGCGCAAATTGCAACCATTGTCAAGCTTCTATCTTCCGGTTTTGTAAACCTGCAATGTTGTGTATTTATGCTAGTTGTTTGCTTGTCTCTTTTGCTTATTGTTTTTACTATATATGTCATTTTTTTGTTGTTGTTGTTGTAGTTTTTGTTTCTTTTGTTTTTCTTCGCTTAAATACAATTAAAAAAAAAAGAAATCAGTTTGTGAGAGCACAGTCTTATAATAAACACACACTTGGTAAGACATGTAGTAGTTAAAGGGACTCATATATACTGTCTTTCAATCTTACCCACTCTTGGTCGTATATTGCGATACAGAGATTTGTCTCATGACAGCCATGCTATTTCACCAGCCATTCTGATTAATCTGATTGACAGGGACTGAGTCTAAGTATCTTCAATTTGTGTCACACTGTGTTCAATTAAATCTTCTTCAGTACAGTTTTAGTATGATGAAACTAATTTGTGGTATTACCACAATCATGTCACCCACCATCCCAGAATCAGACAATTGTGAACCCATCCCAGCATACAGACAGCTGAGATATAGTGTGTGATCCGCTATGACTAACACATGGAAATTTAGGTTGAAATGCTTATCTTTGGTTTTATTGCAAAATATAGACAAAATGTCAGCCATCATCTGCCCATAGAAAGATATTTTATGTCTCATTTCCCCAGAAAGAAGCATGCAAACTTGAAGTGTTTTAATTGTGCTTTGGAATGAGTATTAAATTTTATTTATATTGGAATTACATCACTTTAGTGAACTATATTAGCAGTGTAATTGAGTATTTGTAACTTTTATATGCAATCATAGACTAAACTGGAACTGTTCAAATATCATGAGAAAAATACATGGTTCTATTAGGAGTAGTTTGTGATTAGTTTGTTGTCAGTTCAAATAAAATACAAACACATGTATGCATCCCACACATACATGGAGATTGACTTGGAGCAAATCTTTCTTGTTTATTAATTTAACAGGACTATGTCAAGAGTTTGTGTCCACAAGAGGGCAGCGTCCTCTCAGGTATTCTGAGGAACATTTTGAATGGGAGGTGGGGAGAGACAATGAGAGAGAAAGAGAGAGAGACAGAGAGACAGATAAACAGACAGACAGACAAAGGGGAAACAGATCACAGGAGGGGTTTGGTGTAGCTGGGTGTCTCAAAGAACATCGAATTTTGAGAGCAGATACTTTTATTCTTTGTTCCCTACAGTAAATGAATCAGAAGCATTTGAAGAAGCTTTTTAGAGTTTAAAATCTGAATCCTCAGTGAACAAGAGCAGAAGGATGGGATCCTTCAGTGTTTTTCTAGTGATCCTGTGGCTTCAGTTCATCTGTGAGTGCGGTCATTTCTTTGGGAACTTAAAGAACAATATGTAAAATTGTCGTATGTACCAGAACTATGGGTTGAATGTGAATGTGTTTAATCCACTAAAAAAAAAGGGAGATTGGGAAAGAACTAAAGAGATAATTTGTATTCTGGAGAGTAAGCACCCACTACCCAACCAATCTTCTTTGCCTGTTGTCCTTTTGCGCAGGGGTGAGCAGCCAACAGAAGGAGGTGGAGCAGAGTCCTGAGACCCTCAGTGTTCCAGAGGGAGATACTGCCTCTCTCAACTGCACTTACAGGGTCAGTAATTCTAACGGCTTCATGTGGTACCGACAGTATCCTGGGAAAGGCCTTGAGTTTCTGATGTCCTTATACTCCAGTGGTGACAAAAAGGAAGGAAGATTCATAGCACGGCTCAACACAGCCAGCCGACATTTTTCCCTGCACATCACAGGCTCCCAGCACCGTGACTCAGCTGCCTACCTCTGTGCAGTGAGCACACAGTGCTCCCCAGGCACCTGCAGCCTGCACTTAAACCACAGAGACTCAGGCGGACCTGAGGCAGAGCAGAGAGCACAGGGCAGAGAATTTCTGTATCTGCTCCAGATGCAGCAGGGATTAAGAACAACGAAGGAGACTGGGAGAGTATCTTAATAATCCTGAAAATAAATAACCATGGAAGGGAAATGAGAGGCAAACTCTTTGTCTGATGCAAATATTTACCTGCTTTCCTTCGCCACTCTAATTTTAAAAAGAAGTTTTGAGATAGTGTACGCACAAAAAGTGCACATATTTAAGTTGTTAATCTTTGTACAATTGAAGAGCGATGCATAACCATGAATCACCATAAACAATGCTATAAATGTGTCAGTCACTTCTGAAGTTTCTCTTCTTCTTTTTGCTTTAAAATTGAATGGCAGTTGACAAAAAAAGTGCACATAGTGCGTACATCTTGATGTCTACTCTAGTTTTAAATCACAACTTTATCAAGAGGATTAGTTTTGTGATGATTTTTATAAATGAAATAAAACATTTTCATATAATAGTAGATATTCTCTCACAGTTTTTAATGCTCTTTGTCTTCCCATTCAGTTTCTCAAGCTGTCTGATACACTGCATTAGGAAAGTATTGGTAAAACAGAAATGCAAAGGAAAGAAAGGAATCATAAACCTCTAGTTTCAGAAAGCTTTAGGACATAATTACTTCATAGATCTCCCACTTTTTCTCCACTTTCAGCTGCAACCTCACTCCTAGATTAGATAAAGACACAGTGGGTGGGCAAAAGGAACAACAGAGTCAGAGAGTGAGAACGGGCAAAAACAAAAAGCTCAGATGATTGTAGATATCAAATATCTGGAATGGTCTATGTTACTGTTCTTGAGTTCAGGCTGAGTCGGTCTCAGAATTCTTTTCCAGAGCCTGATTCCCATGCCAGTGGGGTGTGGCGTGGAGATAAGGGGCACGTCCTCCATAGCCACAGAGAGCTGCAAACACCAGTAGGGAATGGGGAAGCAGATGACCCCAGATATCTCAAGAAGGGCCTTCGACAAGGCATATAGAAGAGTTCTAGACATCAAGGAGCTTTGCTCTCATAAGTACAGATCGGCCTGGATCTGCTACCACAGAACACCTGATGTTGGGGGTGCTTTTTGGCCAGTGTTGGTGAGGAGAGCTAGAGACACTGAAGATGTGATGTGTGTCATCCTCACACCCCTCTTTTCTGACTTCTAGGTACAATGGATCATGCCTGACATTTCCACCAAGTCCAGGAAATATGTGTGTGGCCTGATGAAAGTAAGTCCTTAATACGGTATAATAAGTTTGGTTTTTTTTTTTTGCTTTTGTTTTTTTTTAGTACCAGGGATTGAACTCACAACCATGTGCCTGCCAGGCAGGCGCTTAAGTCATTGAACTAAATCCCCGGCCCACTATAATAAGTATTAAGATGAATTACAAGAATAAAAATTCAAACCTCACTTATTTGTAATATGAATGTTATGGCCTATAAGACATGACATTGTTTATATAGGCAAGGCTCTAGAAAAATTTGGAAATGTGAAATAAAGATTTAGTAATCCAACCCAATCTGGATTTGTGTCACATTCTCCATCTGAAATTTGCAGGCTCCTAATAAATATCTCCAAAGCACAGAAAAACAATTGGAAGGTAATAAGGAAGACAGAAATTGTGCTGAAATCTAGACATGTGCTTGCTCCAGTTTTTTTAGTGCATTCTGGCAGCATGGAATTGTGGAAAGAACCAAGGTCATGATAGTGTTTTGAAAATCTATCATGGTATCAAACAGGCCATTTGATCATAGGTTGTAAATATATATATATATATATATATATATATATATATATATATTTGAGGATTGATTTTATAGCTAAATGAAATAACTTATTAATATAGTTTGAATTTAAAAGAGCTTGAAGTGAAATTCTTTTGCCCATAATTTATGGAGGAAAGCAGTTTGAAAGGGACGCTAAAGACATGGTTCAGCTGGAGTCTTACTTCAGCTGGATCAAGCTTCTGGGGAGCTTCGGGGCATGCACTGCCCCACAGAGCTGGTTCCCCCTACCTGAGGGAGGGGGCCAGACTGATCACCTTTTGGCAGCAGCACAGCCTGTGGGCGCACATGTGGATGTGCAGACTTCTTACTAGGATAGAAGAGTAAGAGATTGGCAACTCAGTTGCTCCACTCATTCTCTGCACCTAGTGCTAGGCTGGAGATGGCTTAAGTGTCACACTTTTTCACTGAAATCTTAGCCTTCCCAGGAGATTAATTTCAATTTAGTGAGGATTAAGCACCTGATGCATTTTATTTTACTTTTTTTTTTTGTAGCTTTTGGGAATAGCATGGTTTTCCTAATTTCTCATTGGACAGTTCATTGTTAGTATCCCCAGCAACCATATATATATATATAAATTTTTCTCAATTTCATCACAGTGAAATGAACTTCAAATGGATCAAAGTTTTGAATTTGAAACTAAGTTTAGTACAATTTAAAATATATTAGTATGAAGCTTAATTTTCTTTCTTTCGAAGGTTATACATAAAATCTGGAGGATGGAAAATACAGTAGTGAAACACCTGGACCCCTCGGCTGAGTGTGCATGTTCCTCCTGCCCTCATACTCTCCAGTTCTGCTCGCTGGCTTGCAGGACCCTGAGTCTTGAAGGTCAAACACCTAGGCCAGGACAAAAAGAGGGACAGGGAAGTGGAATGATGAAAGCAACCTACCACCAGAAACAAAATATTCCAACAGGCATCACTTGCCTCCTGATGAATCCATCAGCCATCTATTTCCAGGTTGATCCCTCCTTTCACATGTCTGGGGGAATATAGGTGTGGAGTAGGATTTGTTTTAATAATCTGGTTCCCATTCCACTTAATGCAATCTATTCGGTTTATATTTTAACATGTTGTAGATAACTGTCATTTTGTGGACTTAATGCCTGAGTTGGAGATTTCTGAGAATGCATGACCTCTAAGAACAGCCAGGATCTGCCCAGAAGGGAACCTTGCCAGCATAGTAATTGCAGTCTACATTGTTATTTTAGTAAGAGTTGAACGGTCTCATTCTACATTAACTATTATTCTCAGGTCCCCTTTTTATGTGCTGCCTAACCTATTATAGAAAGTCAGGGAGACCTGACAACACTTTGGAGTGAGCCACACTTATTTTCATGTGTGTGCAGACCTTGTGGTCTATGAACCTAAGAAACCCACTTCCGGTTTGAAGGAGCTGTATAAAAACCCATTCTTACATAAACTGGGAGGGAATCAGAGTCTCTGAACCCAGACATCCAGAGAGGGAAAAACACCCCAAACAGAGAAATACAGGCCACATCATGCTCTTCAGTCTGCTGTGGGTGTTCGTAGCCATCGTCTACTCTGGTACAGATGGTCCAAATATGGTCAAGAATATTAAAGATGAGAAGATTGCATACAGGCCTGAGATGCTTCGCATGGGCTAGATGAGGAAATGGGGATGAGGAAAAAAGCAAGCAAACTGTCACTCCTGTTTGGTTTGCTGTTGGCTCCTAAATCAATCTAAAATTTTCTCAGTATTTTATTATTATGTCAGAGTATCAGCTGTACTTTCTTATTGTTCCCACAGGACACACTGTGGCTCAGAAAGTGACTCAAGGTCCGACTGCTCTATCGAGGCCAGAGGGGAAAGAAGTTGTTCTGGACTGTTCCTACGAGACCAGTGTAGCTGTTTATGATTTGTATTGGTACAAGCAACGTCTCAGTGGAGAGATGGTTCCGCTTATTCATCAGAGTTACTCCGGGAATAATGCAAATACTGGGCGCTATTCTGTCAATTTTCAGAAAAGAGCTCAGACAATCAGCCTCACCATTTCACCCTTGAAAATGGAAGATTTTGCAACGTATTTCTGTGCTCTTCGGGAAACACACAGTGCTTAAACTGACAGGAAAAGCTGAACAAAAACTGAGGAGCTCCCTAAGAGACAGGCCCTGCTGCAGGACGTGCACCTGCAGATCCCAGATGAGAAAGGAGCACAGTGGTTGCTCCATGTGTGGTTTGGATCAGAAGATTAAATTCTAAGTAAAACCATTTCTGACTCCTTTGGAAACTGGTGTCAGGAGAAACTTTCTTCTAATGCATTCTTGTTGAACATTTGAGTGAAAAATAGATCAAACAGAACTTGAGTAAAGATGTTTAAAGTTGGTATACTTCGCTCATAATTATTTAATGTGTCAGTTTCACTTCCAGAGGCTCACAGCATAAATCTGGATCTGGTCATCCAGAATAGTAATGCTAAACATTTCCCTAGTCTCTTTCTCTTAGGGTTGAGATAGGTGGGGTACAATCTGAGATGCTGTACCACTAGAGTGATTGAAATAAGTCATGAATTATACAGAATAGGCCTTCTACAATCACTGGAGCCGATGAGGGAGTTGCTGTGACATTTTTGTCTCACATCTGATACTGAGCCTGAACTGATTTAATGGCAGCTAGACTCACATTTAGGAATGGAATTTAGATGAGGGTAAGAAAACACAGAAATTATGACTTGTAAGAATATCATGGGACCTATTAAGACAACCTACAAGGGAAAATTAAAACTTGTCTGTCCCCATCTCCTTCATCTGACTTGTTGGATGACCTTCAAGAGAAGCAAAGACATTTGCCATCATGGGACATACATACTTGAGCCAAGACAAAGAGGAAGTGAAGAAGAAGTTGCAGTGGCAGGTAGAAGAGATGCGTGAATGGGAAAATGAGCTGGCAGATTTATGACAACATGTGGGAGCTGCCCAAGGGCATGGAGCCCTAAAACTACAGAGCTTATAAGAAGTAGCTGCTGTATCACACTGTCCTTTCATGTCTTGCACCATTTCTGTCATGGCCAACCCTAAACCAAAAAAATGCAAGCAAACAAATTCTAGGAAATATATTTCCAGAGGGTTAAATTGAGAGAGTTCAAAGGTACCGCAGTACACCCTTATCAGCTTGCTATCCATATGTACTTCCTTTAAAGACATTCAAAGTTTATATAAAGACAACAGAACAATCATGCTTCCTACTTATGAAATGCAACTATCCCTTATCAACCAAAACCATGCCTACCCTGTGCCCCAAAGAGTATACAAATCCATGTACCATCTGTCGGTGATGGTCCTGTCTCTTCTAGGGTAGTCACACATGCTCTTTCACTAATACACTGTAGCTTTGGCACTAAGATGTAATGCAATAGAAGATTAACTCTCACTGCCACATTTTATGCTACTACATGAGGGCAAATCAGAAGAGAGCAAAATATGGTCAATATAGAAATACATATATTCATTGAAAAATGAAAATACATTCTGTAACTATTATAGCCCTTGCCTCGAAAAACAACCATGTTATTGCAGTTGGCTTTTATGACTGCCTGATCTGTCACCCACTGTATAACAGTAGCAAACACCTTCACTCGCTGGTGCACGTGACTTTTTGTGAAACGAACTCTACCATCAGTGCTATGTAGTATGCCATAAAGTTGGACAATGAACTCTCTAAGGCCATCACTCTGTTTTGGCTGGGAGTTATACACAAGCAACTTAAAGCACATCCACATTTGATGTGCTTATTTAAATGGAACAACAACAGAGAAAGCTTATCAATAATCAGAGAAGTTTCACACACTCTGTTCTGATAAACAACATTAAGAATAATGCCTGAATTCTCATTAAAAGCAATAGCAGCCAAGAAGAAAAACATTTTAAAAGTACTTGATACAAAAATGGATAAAGCTCTCATGCTCTCTTTTTATGAACATAAATATATTTCAAACTATCTTTGCTAAAAAAAACCACTTTAAGCCAGGCATGGTGGCAGATATCTATAGTCACATGTGCTTGGGAGGTGGAAACCACAAGATTGCAAATCTGATGGCAGTTTAGGAAATGCAGTGAGAGCCTGTTTCAAACCCAGCCAACCAACAAAAAAATCTTAAGAAGGTGGCAAGTCCTTTCACAGCCTGTATGTAACATGTACTTATTTCCATCAACATTTTAAGAGAAAAGATTTCACTGTGTTGCCCAGGCTGGCCTTGAATTCCTGGTTCAAGTCTTTCAAGTTGCAGGGATTAAGGCATGTACCAGTACATCTGGCTTTTCAATGCAGATTCCTGGAAAAGGACTCACATGCAAAATACACAAATGAATTGTAAAATCAACAAGAGAAAAAATAATCAATAACAAAATTGAAAAAGCCACTTTCAAAATATGATACTGAATAGCAAATATGCATACAAAACAACACTTAATATCATTTCTCATTAAGAAAATGACAATAAACCTCCATTAGAATCCTCATGTGTGTTCTTTCAGCACCTTGAGTGTAATAATCAATGGAAAGAAGAAAAAGCATCAATTAATGAACCACAGATCTGGACATTGAAGCAATGGGAGGTTTTACACAAAAAAAAAAAAAAAAAAAAAAAAAAAAAAAAAAAAAAAAAAAAAACCAAACCAAAACAAAACAAAAACCTTGGTATTTATTGAGCTTACTATACATTTCACAATCCATATCTAAATTTAAGCATTAAAATTCTATTACATAGGTTTTATCATTCCCATTTTTAAAGTTTAGAATATGGGACATAATTTTCTCTAATCTGAAGAACAGCTATGATTTATGATACTGTCTTCCAGGGTGCAGTATCTGAGAGGCTCCGAAGGAGCAGGGTCTTCACCGTAGGGAAGGAAGTGCCCCAGAGTGCACAGATACTATCTCAGTGATAGTGATATACAGAATTCAACTAGATTACAAAGGAAATTATAAATCAAGATGCCAAACTTACGTACTTATTGTTCAAGGATCAACAATCATCAATCAGTTAGCAGTGCTGATGCCTTATACTGAGTCTTTTCTCCTGGGGCTATGGGCTATAGTGATACAGGGGAATGAAATTCCCACCCTGCTAGATGTCCAGTGAGAGTTTGTGATCTCTTAAATCGAAGAATGAGTTTGAGGAACAATGGAGGTCAAGGTCAATATATTTATTGAGAGAAAGAAAGCTTCTGTCTGACAGAGAAAGACAATGGGTCCGCAGTGGGTTGACAAAGACACTGTCTTTTCTAGGGACATTTATACAGTAAAACCATGTGGTGAGAGGAGTCCAAGATGGGAACTTGCATGGTGGTCATAAGGTGGGACAGAACTGTGGTCAACCAGTAAGATTAATTGTTCAGATAAAATTGACCAAATCAGGGACAAATGGGGAAGTGAGTCATGTAACAAGTGGACATTGCTTGAAGAGCAGTGACTCTTCCTGTAAGGGATTGGGGTGGTGACTCCTGGCTTCCTCAAGGTGATCCATACCTATTTAGAATATGGATCCCTGATATTTGTACTCAGGGTGTGGTTGCATTTGTTTTGCCTTTTGTCTTGAGAGCAGGCCCACAGCAGGAGGTGTCTGTCTTCTCCAAGGTTGCAAGGAATCTGGTCCTATGCACTGGCTCCTTTGAGGGCCCAGCCCTACCTGACTGCCTGTAATGTTTCTGTCTAACTCAGCTGCCTGTAACAATAGGAAGATATTCCCAAAACACTCCGAGTAGGTTTCCATATCAGCACTGTCACCGCTTGCCTTTGCCCTCTCTGCCTGTAATATATGTGTGATATTCCAAATACCTCCTCCAAATACCCATGTGGTTCACCTTTGTAATTTCTCTATGTCATTGGTGAAATATCACCACCTTGTAAACCTGTGTTCAAATCTAGTTTTCTTCCACGAGATTCAGGATCTAACACTTTTCATGTATCTAAGAACTGCTACTGTTCTGGCAGAAGGGCTTTCACGTGGTGCCCTTACAGTATTTTCCAATATGGAACCTGCTTCCTTGCTGCCCTCTAGTGTTTATGCTTGAAACTGTGGCCAAGTCTCCTCGCAGGAGGAAGCACCATTGCTGAATCAAGGTCAATGAACCTCCCTTTGCAAGGTGTTCTGGATTAGCTCTTAAGCGCTATGAAATATGCAAAATTCTATTCCTTCTATGGCAAAGAGAATGGGATTAGGGATCAGAGGAAGTTCTGTACTCTGTCTGAGGTGACTTTCTAGGAAGGGTTATAAATCCAGGGGGAAAGATTCTGAATGCAACGAAAGAGACACATGCTCTAAGATATCCTTGTGCATACGAAGTAGGTGATACCAAGTACCATGGCTCTGCAGGTAGCTCAGTGGTAGAGCACATACCTCATGTGTGTGTCTATCTGGGTTCAATCCCTAGTATAGAAAAAAGTACCATAAATAATTAGAATCTCTTGTTCTTCAAGCAAGTATCTTAAAGATGATTGAGATATCAAGGATTCAGGCCCACTGCTTCCACATCCATTTCTCCAGTTCTGATGGATTTTGCTATCCATACGTGTGATATTACAGAAACTCCTTCTTCAACTTCTGGGTCTTCATTTATTTCTCTTGCTCTTTTCAGCTTCCTTTGCAGCTGCTCAGAAACCAATGGGGAAGGAAGTCTTTCTGGAAAAAGGTCCTATTTGGAGTTTTTCCACATTCCTATTAAACAATAAGGATGATGCCCAGCAGGAAAGGCAGTGAGGAAAACATCCACATGACTCTTCACATAAATCATAGGTAAGCACTGTACATAGAAGTCTGGGTTCTTGATTTTAGATTCAAGTATATTCCTGATGGTTGAAATAAGGGACATTTTCGGTTTAGATCAAGCTCTTCCTGTGTGGTTTAGGATAGTCTGTTCATGGTTATTATTCATTTCATTGTATACAATGAAGCTTGATCCCTTTAAAATGTAAATCTCTTTAAAGAGCATAGAGCCGGAACTGCCTTTTGTAGTGATTGCCAAGTCCAGTGAATGAAATGTAGGTGAAAATGCAACCCCTCGCCGGTATATACCTCAGTTGCCCAGGTGACGGTTCCTGTTGCAGTTCCAGATGCTTCTGTTTCTTAGAAAATGTTGATCACTGTGACACATATTGTAAAAACAAATCAAAGACAGCCAAGTATTCTACCTCTGTATCCCCCGCAATCCCATACAAACCTCCCTCCCTGGGCCTTCAGGGCCTGACATTTTGAGGGACAATGACTTTCCTGTTAGTGCCTGCTTGACATTAAATAAATCTGCTTCCAAATCCTGGGCTTCATTTCAGTGTTTCCTCTTGCTGTTGCATCAGTGATGCTGTTTTTCCTATGTTCAGAAAGAGAGAAATAAGAGTCACAGCAAACTGAGCACACATTTTGAATTTCAGAAGAGACCCCTGAATTCATTTCAGGACTATCAGGAAAGATCCTGTCAGCTTCAGAGGTACACAATAACTTTATCTGGGTCATGAAATTGTGTAAGGGGAAATGTGAAAAAACTCAGAAAATAATTCCCACGATGGTTGCTAAGTTGACTAAGATTGCATGATGCCCTTTAGAGTCCGAGAAATGATGGAGTAAGTTTAATTGGGAAGGACGTGAAACAACTAGAATTCTCATATGGTACATGTGAGAATGTAAAGTACAGAAGACTGCCATTCTTTGAGCTAAAGTACACATTTTCTGTGACACAACAATGTTGGTTCCAAGCATATACCCTCATAGATTTGCATATGGAACAAAAAGACATAGAGAATAATTTTTCTAGCAATATTCTTTGTAATAGATAAATATTGAGCAGAACCTAAATATTGCCAGAGAAGAACAGACAAATTATAACAGTTTCATATAATGGAAGACTGTACAATGAGGAAAATTATCAAACTATTGCTGTATTCAGCAATTTGTGTGTATCTTGATTACATATTTTTTAGTAAAAGAAGTCAGACACAATATCATAGGTATTGAAAGATCACCTATTGTTAGATTGAAGACACACAAAACACTGTAGAGCAATACAGGTCAAAATATTACTTACTTTTTGTGAATGGATGGCATGTAAAGGCATCCTGAAGAGTCTGGAGTTATTTCTTATAATATTACATACTATGATATGTACATTCATTTAAAATTCACCAAGGTGTACACCTTGATTTACATACTTTATTATTATTAAACTTTGTTTAACATATGATAATAGTATGCATTAAAGAGACATAAGACCTTTCAAGGCATGTGTGTTTGTATGTTTGTGTGTGTGTGTGTGTATACTGACCCAATTAGTGTAATTATCATTTTTCTTCTTGTCATTTCTTTGTGTTTGAAGGTTTCAAGCTTCTCTTTTCTCAATCTTCACAAAATATTCCCTAGTGAACAATAATCATTCCACTGTGCTGTGGAACACTGTAACTTTCTCCTTCCCTCTAACTCTGTGTTGATATTTGTTATCCTAACTTCCTTTATCTCTCCTTTCTCCCACTCTGTCCAGCTTCTAGCAAGTATTATGTTCTATTATTAATATTATATTATGACATGTTAGTATATTGTTTCTGGATTATTTTATACTATATAACATACACTGTTTTACATTCAGATTGCCTTTCTGAAGTTATCACAAATGAAACAGTAGCTGCAATATTGATTTTTCTGTCTCTGGCTTATTTTATCGAACATATCCTACTTCATTCGATACATTTTGTTGTAAATGGCAGAAATTCTTTCTTTTTTTTGTACTGCTGGGTGAGTAATTTTCCTGTGTGCATTTATACAACTTTCTTTCTATCTATTCATCTATCATTGGGCACCTAGATGGATTCCATACCTTAGCTATTATGAACAGTGCTTTAACAAATATTGGAGTGCTGGTATCCTTTTGCTATATTGATTTCATTTATTTTTTGATACATACTTAGAGGTAGAAGATCTGGGTGATATGGTAGATCTATTTTTAGTGGTTATTTTTAAGGAGATCTTCAATCTCTTTTACATAATGGGAAGCTAACGCTTATATGCAAAGAAGTTTCACCCTCACTATGAGATGATTTTCCCATCAGTGGTAATATCTCTATCAATCCTGGAAACTAAGATTGAGGTCATTCTTTAGTATCTTGAAGAAAATTCACATTCGGTCAATATCCTGTTCTGTGATGAGAGTAATTTTATTGTACTATGTTGATCAGTAATGTTGGCAAAAGAGAGCAGAGAGCCCACTTGAGGCAAAATTTTCATGAAAAGTTCAGCATGAGAGCGATAGATTTACAACCACACACAACAAAGAATTTGCCTAATGCACGTAGGTCAATCACATTATCTAGACATATTAACAATCTAGGCAGAAGAAACTCTGGCCAGATAATTTTATAGGAATTTAGTAAATTTAATTGCTGAATTTCTTCAATACCAAGACATAGGTTTCATAATCTTTTCCCTTATTTTGGCATGGCTGGGGATTGAATCCAGGACTCTGTCCCTCCTAGACAAGCGCTCTATCATTAAGTTACAGCCCCATTTATTACTCAATTTTTCATCATTGTACATAAAATTTTTATATAAATTTTTCTTTTAAAATATTTTATTAAATTTTTGTCTTTTGTAATTGACGTCTTAAAGATGAGGCACTATAGGTTAAGCAGTGGAATTTCTACAACCAAATACCATTTATTGTTCATTCACTTATCCATTTAAGAAATATGTTAAATGCCATCTAGATTTCTGACATTTTTCTATGTGTAGGAATAGCACAAAGAAAGGAGTCTGTCTGTTCAATCTAAAGTTGTTCGCTAATGACTAAGAATGTGTTACTATTCCTCTGATTTTATCCTAACCCTCTGATTTTATCCTAATAATATGATTTTGGGGTATCAGAGAGCAGCCAAAATGGATAAATAAGGAAAGCAACTTCCTAGGGTTGTCATGGCATGGAGTTTACAAATAGAAGTTTTCAACATAAAAATGCATTCATGAAAAATACCAAGTACTATTTCATATTGCTAATGCCCTTTTGAAGGCTAACAGGTGTCTCAGAAAAAATGTCAAAGGTAGAGATATAGCACTGACTTTGAGAGGAGATGTACTTTGGTGTCTCCTCCAAAACGGGATGCATATTTGTAACACAGGCACATTTCTGGTTTACTTTTGAGTTCATATTTAGTTTTTTCACTTTGAAGTTAATCTTTCCTTATATGAACAAGTCAAAATTTACAGATTCTAGATATTCTGAAGATGTACCATTCCTCAGGACCAATGACTCTAATATTCTTAACTCTTGGTAAGTAAATTGGCATTTAAACCTTAGTTTTTTCTTCCACATTGATGCAATTTTTATCTGTAATTTCCTCTGAGGAGGAACCCATATCATGACTGAGCTAAACTCTAATGAACTACTGATTCATTTTAGGTGGAAACAGTGGAAAGTCAGTGACCCAGACAGAATACCAAGTGACCCTCTTGAAAGAGGCTTCCCTGAGTCTGAATTTCTTCTACAAAACCACACAATACTCTTCCTTATTCTGCTGTGCCCAGTACTCTTGAGAAGGTCCACATCTGTTCCTCAAAGCCATAACGGTTTTCTACATCTTTCTACCTTCTCTCTACATCTTCAGATTTTCGTGATACTCTCTGTCTCCAAATAGTGAAGAATGATGTACCATGTCCCATATGTGATAAATCTGAACTTTAATGGAATTAATTTATATGGAAATATATAATAAAAATACAATTAATTTATATGAAATTCTTTCATTCTTTAGTGCAGATTGTGCTGGGGCTGGGACTATTTGTCCACAGATTCTTCCACTGCTCAGCTCTTTCTCTAAGAGAACAGATGCTCTGTGGTTCCTGCTTTGGTTCCAGGAAAGAAGTTTCAAGAAGCTGGCACCTCGCCTGCAGTGCCTAAGCCCTTTCCTTATAATCTTCACACTGCAGTATTTCTTTATCTCTATACTACTTATATGATTACTAACCTAATTTAATATTAAATAAACTTTAAAAACAACTGCACCAAATACCCTAGTTTTAATTAATACTATTTGCAAAAATGTTCTGGTTATATTATTTTCTAATACTATTTAAAATTTCATTGTATTTATTACAGTTATAAAGCTCTTCCTTGACATTTTGATGTAACCTCCTTTATTAATCTCTCTTTAAGAAAGATTGATCCAGACTATCCCTGTCACTTTACTGATAAAATAATTAGGATGCAGAAGCATGGTACAGTATTACACAAACACAAGTAAGGAGTAGGACTCAGGCATGACGACTCCATAACAACTGTTTGTTTTTTTCACAAAAAACACAAACTGATCCAGAATCTAAGGGAAGCAGTTGTTTCATTGTTAATTAAACTGAATTTATTCCTTAATTAAATGCGTTATTTTGGATATATTACAAGATATAACCAGTCAGATAAAAGTCCTATAATTTCATAGCCTACAAATGAATCATTACCATCTAAAAAGTTTAGGGTATACGTACAGATATATTTTTCTATTACAGGGGTTCATTATTTATCTAGTATTTATTAACATGCCTGTCTATCTCCATTTTATTTTTATTTATATATTTCCATAGTAGTTAGCCTATTGATGGCATAATTTAAAATGCATGCCTTTTACTTTACATAGTTTTTTTAACTGATCACAGTTTGATCTTGTTCCTATTTACCCAATGTTTTAAATAATGTTTTTCTGAGCATTATACAAGTGTAGTTTTATTGGAAATAGAGTTCCTGAAATAGAGAAAAGACATGATACAAATGCTTACTTTCCATGACTATATTTTTCAACAAACGGATTTCAACAGTAGCAGGTAATGGTGCTGATTCGTCAATATCTCATCAATTACAGATATTATTTTAGTTTTCATTTTAACTGAAAGTTAATACATTAACATTCTTTTTTAATAACTTGTAAGGTTATACATTTTAGTCTTAAAAAACAAGTAAAACATGAGGAGAATACATCAGATTTCAGGACACAGAATCCATCAGTATCCTTTCCCACAGTACAGCGTGCTTTTTATTTTTTCCATTTTTGTTTTGAGACAGGGTGTCACTATGTAGCCCAGGCTGACCTCAGCCTTGCAGTGATTCTCCTGTCTCAGCCTCCCGAGTGCTGCAATTACAGGCGTGTGCCACCATGCCAGGAAATATGGAATATTTTTAAGTCGGAAATGCATTGTTTTGGTGCAAGTCACTTTCTTATGAGCTCTTTTCCACATGCTCTTCCTTCTCAGTGTGAGGAAGAGCAATCTCTGAATTTGTGAAAAATCTTCCTTTCATTTCCACCCCAGTAATCGAGATTTAGAGTATTTTACTGTGAAGTATGCGTGGTGCATATGTCAATTTAAGTTGGGTGGAAAAGACTTTCATTTCATTATCTGGGCACAGAGCATACTACTCGTCTTGTTTGGCCTCAACTCCCACCCGTGGGGAACCACTGCTTGCCTAGCTATCAAGGGTCACTGTCAACCCCTCCAACACCTTCAGTTTTTGCCACAAGTTCCCTTCATTTCTCATCTTCTGGTTGCATTCCTTTATTAATTTACTAAATTCATGTAGATTTACTTTGGTTTCTCTCTTTTGTTATTTTCAGGATCAGTTATTTATGTCATATTTCCCCTACCATTAGCCCTTTAAGTTTCTTCATAGATGGGCTTCTCTCAATGGCTGTTTCAGTGTGTGGTCTGCACACTTTTGCATTATATGTCAGTCTGTCCTGGTGACTGACAATTGGAACAGGACTGTCCTCACTTTCTCTTTTAAACATGTAGGAATTTAGTGATTTTTTTAGATAGTGTTACAAAATATCAGTTTATTGAACGGAAATCAAGGCATCTTCACTCTTTCTGCTTGACAAATAAAACTATAGCCTTTATTAGTTTGTATTGATTGATTAATTAATGATACATGACCCAATCTTATGTTAAGTATGAATTTCTGGTATGATTTATCGGTTTTTCTCTAGTAACAAACACAGACTCTCTCCCCAGTCGGTTGATCACCTCAGGATCATAGGCTTGTCTTTAGATATCTCAATCTTACCCTGTGGCCAATGAGGTTTTGACAAACTAATGCAGAGAATCTTAGCGATATTCCCGTGAACAGAATATTGTCTTCTATTACTAATTTGTCCAGGAAGTACATTACTGTAATCTTCTATTTTTATTCTCATTTCTCATGCATTTCCAGACTAATAGAATGTACCACAGAAGGCGTCATCGTCACAGATTCTGCAGGAAAGACACACGTTCTATCGAAGTTTCAACATCACTTTTCAAATGAGAAGGGAGAGTTCGAGACCAGTCTGGGATATAAAGTGAGTTCAAGGAAGCCTGAACTGCATAGTGAGACCCAGTTCTCCAAAAGAGAAAATAAAAAAGAAAAAACAAGAAAAAATCAAATGAGAAGGAACTGGGCCCTTTAGAACCTTGGTCCCTTTTCTGCCCTCCAGAGGGCGCTGCTGCCCACAGCGACCTTGTGCCTGTCTCCTCTAGTTTCCCTGGGTGGCAACCTCAGGCTGAGCATCCTCCCTGCTGTCCTTGGATGGGAAACTGTGAGGTCAGCGAGCACCCAGACTCCTTGAGGGGCGCCCCCTTTCTAGCTGTGGCTGAAATCTGTCAAAGCAAGGACCTGCACAACCAGCCTCTCTGCTCCTAGTCCCAGGGGCTCCATGACCTGAGTTCCCTCCCACCTGCTTCTCGTCCTGCAGCCCACCTGCCTAAGGAAATCCTCAGCCCACAGCTCAGCACCTGCTCTGTGAGTGTCACTGCCTGGGGCTGAAGGGGAAGCGGAACACAAACGCCCTGAGACTCAGCTTTTCTGGAACTTCAGGCCCAACCTGGACCGTTTTGTAGGAGGCGCCTCTTTCTGTAACAGCAAGCAGAGGAGGGTGGAGTTAGCCCCCGGTGTGTCTGTCCCCTCTGGAGCTGCTTCAGTGTCGGTGTCCCGCCAGGTCAGAAGCCCTCGGTCCAGGTGGAGGGAACGCGAATTTCTCCAGTTCCCACTCATTCCTGCACTTCTGAGAAAGCGTATCAGGAAGTGTCAGGGCTGCCAGTGACAAAGGCAAAGGCACTTGGACTAAAAAATCATCTCTATATTCAGTATGCTAATCAGCATTACCTCAGATGTCGATCAATCAATGGTGTATTGGTCAGAGATCACTAGAGTGACAGATCTGATATAATATAATATTTTATAATATATAATTTTTATAATATATTTTATAATATAATACACACAAAAAAATGTAGATCAGAAATACATAGATCAGAAAAAGAAAACATGTAAACATTTGAATAATAAATTTGCTGAGACATCACAAGATTAATACAACTTAGCTTTGGCCTTTACAATTACAAGAACTGCTCCAAGTGGTGGACATTAGCTTCCAAGCATTTAGTAGTACAATGAACTGCTACACTGTGCATACATTTTTTTGGCAGACTCTGTAAATATACCATATATATATTATATACATATACACATACATATAAACACCATATATATGGCTTATATATACTGTATATATAGAGAGAGAGAGAAAGAGAGAGACCCTATATATAAACCATATATATCATAAATGTGTATATATATACAGTATTATATTTCACAAGGTAGGATATTAATGGCCACCTGCACGGTCAGGTGTGGAGCAATACAAAAAGGCCGTCTGTGTGCGGGAGACCCGGATGATCCAGTCCAAGTTGAAAGATCCAGAGTTTGCAGTAGAGTCCAATTGGTGGCTGGAGGGTCTGCTTTGGAAGGCTGAAAAGTCTGAGCTGAAAGGTTGAAGAGTCTAAGCTGGGAGACTGAGGGGCCTGCGTTGGAAACCTGGAGATGGACATCAAGGTAGGGGTGAAGTCTGGCGTGCCTTTGAGGAAACTGAAGAGAGACTTTCTTCTTTGTTCTCCTTTTTATTCCATTTAGACTACAACCCTATTGCTTGGTGCCACTCACACCCAAGGTGGGTCTTTGATCTTCAGTAAATAGATACAGCCACACTAAGAATTATGTTAATCCAATTCTTTGGGCATTTCTTATTCAAGTTGACACAACAGTTAACTATCACAAGTGGATACTGAAGCCCTTGACAGCTGTGCTACCTGAATTTTCATTCTTTTTAATGTTTTTTGGTTCTGTTTTTTTCTTTTTCTTTTTTGTTTCTGAATTTTTTTTATTGGAATACACTTGCTGTTTGTAATGTTACATTCATTGTGGGGAGTTGGTACATGCACATGACACATCTTAATTCTTTTTATGTGCCTCTCCAATCTCTTGGGCCTCTTTCCATTTACAAAAAAGTTACAGATTCTCAAACAGTGTGCACTAGACACCTCATCTAGAATGAAGCTTCACTTCTAGCATATCAGCATGTTCTACCATGTGATAATGACAAATAGGTACACGAAATATCTAGATTTCTAATTTTGCAAGCACTACCCATAGTCAGTGAACAAACAGACTAGTTCTTAAGGAAATATTGACAATTAAAGGCCACTTCATCACAATCTTTTTTGAAACAGTTTTTCCAGTGCTTTCCACATCAAAAATTTGAGGCAATTGTCCAAAAAACAGATTTAAACTAAAATATATGACACTACTGAAAATCTCTTAGGGATAGCAGTGTAAGAAGTCATACTAATTCAAGATATAAGATAAAATTGCACATTAAACAAACTTCTTTTGTCATTTTTTTAAAGCACATTAGCAAAGTTAACAGAAAAATAAACCTCCATTGTCAAAGTTCACAATACAATTATGTTGAATCTCATAGTGGTATCCAAGACCAGGAGCCATTTTTATCTACTATAAAATAATTGTACAAAAACAATATATTTAAGATCTTTATACGTTATACTTATGACTTCAAATTTTTTATTAGTGATTTGGTTTACATAGTGAGAGTAAAAAAATCCCTGTCCCTTTACATGCTGAAATGTTTATTCAAATTATCATGAGAATACTTAATATGAATCAAATTATCATGAGAATACTTAATGTGAATCTTCTGTTTTAACAAAATTAGAAGTCTATAGTTCAGTATTGATAACTACTCACCAAATGAAGAAATTCATAGTCCCAACAGTCTCTGTGTGAATCTCTGGCTAGGTTAGTCACTTTGGGAATTCCACTAAGTATGCTACTATATATATGGGGTGGGGGAAGAAAGAGAGAGAGAAGAAATGGCAGTATATACAAAGGAACACATACATGTAACAAGCAAAGAGAAAATCCAGAAAGCTCTTGCATTCCCTCGCTTTAGGTTTAGTCATATGTCTGCATTAGACTCCTGAACTGTAACATCAGTGGATTGGGCAGTCAGATGCATTTATCTTAGTTACTTGTTGCTAGGACAAAATACCTGACACTGAAAGTTACAGGAAGAAAGACTTATTTTAGCCCACAGTTTGCAGAGACTTCATTTCATAGTCAGCTGACTCCAAGGTAGGGTGGCATGGCAGAGGGATCTCACGGAGGAGAAATAGTTCATGGTGTGGCAAGCAGAAGACAGCAAGCACCAGCAGCCTGCCTTCCATTTTCCCCTTTTATTCCACTCAGGCTATAAGCCTAATAGTTGGTGTCACCCATACTCAGGGTGATACCTCCACTATCTACACCCAGGACTATACTGTATAAATGCAGTTATTGCACAGCCTTTATCCCAGTATCTCACACCCTAGATCCAGCTGCCTCTGAAAAGCTCCACCTATGAGCACATAAGGCTTTGGGGGGACATCTAGATACAAAGCAAAACAGCATTGTTTCCCAACTTCACTCAGGAGTTACTTTTGCAAGAAAGGGGGTAGATTAAGATTTCCTTTGAGGGAATGGCTGTGATTTCATCACTGGAGGTGAAATGGCAGAAGAGACAGTGGCATTGTCCACCATCTGAGCTCAGAAGAGAAGCCAGTAGCCATGCAGAAGAGAGGTTTCCCCAGCGTGATTTTCTGTGCTATTTCTATCTTAATAGACTTGAGTCATTTCCTGACCTTTACAGGGGATTTTGAGGCAAATTTTCTAGTCACTAACTTATTCTTTTTCTAGATAATACAATCAGAATTCATTTTTGTTGTTCACCAGTTGAAACTCTGACTCGGCACTTTCTTCATTGAATTCTTCTTGAATTAAATTATATCCTGCTGTTCTCTAAGCCAAAACCAAAGTTCCATAAAGAACAGAATAGCTTTTTAATCCCTCTGAGTCAGCTCTACACACTCTCCCAACTAGAACATGGTCTATTGGCGGGATGATGTTGCTATCACTAGAGGGCGGTGCTGCCCACTAGTCAGACTCCGGTTGAATAGGGCGTGTGTGTGTGTGTGTGTGTGTGTGTGTGTGTGTGTGTGCGCGCGCGCCCTCGAGCGCGTGGTTGTGCACTTGCTCAAAGCAAACTGGCAAGGTATGAAAATAAGAAGACTCTGAGAAAGGAAGGCTGTATACCGTGGGAACTAACCCTCTTGACTAAAGATGGTGGCTCTGTTTCAAGCCCCAGAGCTGAATCTTCTGAGAGTCCAGTCAAATAGAATGGAGAGAACCTTGGGTGTGTTTTTGGTGATCCTGTGGTTTCAACTGTCCAGTGAGTTGGGGTTATTGTGAGGGGAACAGGGACAATGAATTTTAGAGCCCATGTGACTGAAAGGTGAAATCCTGCAAATTTGGAAATGTATCTGGAAATGTAGCAACTGATCCCCACCTGTGGCCTGTGTTTCTGTCTAGGAGTAAACAGCCAACAAGGAGAGGAGATTCTTCAGGCTCTGAGCATCCAGGAAGGTGAAATGTCGCTGTGAGCTGCAGTTACAAAACTACTCTAACCAGCCTGCAATGGTATCGGCAGGAACCACGCAGAGGCCCTGTCCCGCTAATTTTAATGCGATCAAATGAGAGAGAGAAACTCAGTGGAAGACTAAGAGCCACCCTCGACACTGTCACCAAAAACGGCTCCCTGTTCATCACAGCTGCCCGGGCAGCAGATGCTGCTACTTACTTCTGTGCTACAGGTGCACAGTGTGCAGCAGGCACAGACCCCAGCACACAAACCCCACAGGCTGCTTCCTGGCCATGAAACTTGCAATGGGAAAGAAATTCCAGGTGCAGTTCTGCCACCCTAGCTATATATGCTCAGGCTCATCATCGTTGTGACAGCCTTTGATTTTTGTCATTTGAAATAAAAGATTTGAATCTGTTAGCACAAAAAGCTTTTGCTCTAATTCTAGCAGTAAAAGGTAACTCCTGGTTACTTATAGAGGATGAAGAACTGCTAAGTATTAGAAGGTCTTCCCTGTCCTTAGCACGAAGATCTGAGATAAGTAGGGACCATCGTGGAGGCACAGTGTTAGGACATAAAGCTAGGATGAAAAATAGACTCTTAAGCTTCTCTTTGTAGCGTGACAGTTTCCAGATGACCTACAGTGGGGCCTGATAAAAGCTCAAAAGCAGAATCATTATTTAAAAGTTTAAAAAAATCAAGAAAACATCTAAAAAAGTTATTTAGCTTTACTTGCTCTTAGTCAATTTAAAATCACTGATTTTGGAGTCCCACAGCTAAGCAATACATTTATTAGTTTCCACTGACTTTGGTAAAGATGCTACCTCTGTCTCATAGGTTGTGCTAATAGTTGCCTGGGTTGCTTCTTATGGACCTGAGTCTGCTTTTCCTGGGAACTCTGACTCTTCTCTTGGGCCTGTGGACATCTGATGGGAGACTAAACTGGGGCAAAAGACTTGGCGTCTGTATTGTGTCTGTTCTCTTTGCTTTCTTAACTACTGCATGAGATTTTACTCTACTGTGCATTCAGACATGTTGATTATTTAACTAATGTTATTTCCTGAACTAAAATACAAGCTTAATTTAGTCTGTTGCCTACTGGCGCTGCGATGTCTCTCTTCTATCCCATTCTCACACTTTTTTTTAGCAGCTCGAACACTGAAAGTCCTTCAGCCTCATTGTAAAGCCAGGCCA
Source organism: Dasyprocta punctata (assembly GCA_004363535.1). Taxonomy (NCBI): domain Eukaryota; kingdom Metazoa; phylum Chordata; class Mammalia; order Rodentia; family Dasyproctidae; genus Dasyprocta; species Dasyprocta punctata. The sequence continues at coordinate 22,674 of RJWM01015296.1, forward strand.
TTTACAGAAAATGATGACACCGTCTGTGAAAGTAGTTCAGCCGTTCCTGAGCAAACTTGATTGCCTGTTAGCTCACCAAGTACAAGGCTAAGACTGCGGTGTTGTATGCAAGGTGATGGAGCCACATACAGAAAAATTCAACAGCTTCTAGGTGATCCTAGAAGTACTGACCATCTTTTGGAACTGTGCTCCTGGCCAATAAGAATTGACAGACTTTGGCCCATGCCAAGAAATCAATAAAAATGTGCTGTTTTCTTTGTTCCGTGAGCCTTAGCTTGGTCACTGTCTTGACTAATTGTTCTTGGCCTTCAGGCAAAGACTCCATTTACTTTAATCCCCTTTTTTGCTTACTGAATAAAGTGGTGTGCGGGTGTTTGCGAGGTTTGACCCCAGTCTCATTTCTACCCTCTCTGGGCCAAAAGATCTTGCTGTCCAATATCAGACTTGGTGGGTCTTTGAGTTGCATAAGTGGTTCTTGCATTCCCTCAGTTCCAAGAAACAGTGGCTCGAACTTGCAACTCCTCAGTGTAACTCTCCCAGAATTCTGAAATTACTTGTATGCACCATGCTACCTGGTTCTGAATTTGTATTTTTAATAAACATCATTTTCATTACTTAGAGATTTGCTGAGCCTTACGTTATGGAAAATCTGAACAATATTTTTCTTTAAGGAGTGTTTTGTTTTTTTTTTTCACATAAAGAAGCTCCATAGAAACCAAGATTGTTGTGGAGGAAGCTTGGTCACGTGAGGGGCCTGGAGTCCTCTGGCTCCATGTTTCTCTTCCTTCAGGTGTTGGTCATCTTGTAAAGAAATTGATGGAGCTCTTTCCATTTTATACACCTTCCAGGCAGAAAGAAGGAGAAAGGCAATAGGTCTCTGCTGCCTGTGTCAATTATTTCCAAAAGCTCTGACCAACATCTTCCACTTAAATTTCATGTCTGAGGGTGTTATCAGATGTCCCATTCTGAGTCTATTTCTACCCACAACAATACTGGGGCTCCACTGGTAAAAAATAGGACAAAATGGACATTCAATAACCCACTCACAGTTTTGGACATAACCACAGTGGAGGGTATATTAGGAATTATTTGATGTGTCTAGATTTCAGTCATTTATTTCTTTTGAATATGCTTCCTAAATGTCTTCTGAAATCAGCCCACTTCATCACAACACCCTAATGAAAAGTCTACCCTTGCACCCATCACACTTGGTACACTCCACACCCCTCAATGTAGTTCTCAGTACTCTGATTTTGTACTGCAGTGACAGTGATTTTGTCAGAGTGGAAATTTGATGTGTAAGTCAAACAGACCCTCTATTGCTCTTAGGATAAGAAAACATTCCCAGTGTGATACACTGAGTCTTGCTCTCTGCATTTCTTAATGTCAGCGAACATGATCTTTTCATCCTTAGCACCAAAGCACCTTGGATGCAAGGATCTGCATCAAGTCTCCTTTTCCTCCTTTTCATTCATTAACCTATTTAATATACTTCCTTAAGTTTAGTCTCCCCAAAGACTCCTGATAATGTAGTAAAAAACTAACAAGAAAATAAGGTTTAGTGAGTTCCAGTTTAGTCCGTGGATGTATGGGAGTTATATGAAAAAGTTCTGGAGGAGTGGCAGGTTCCAGAAAACTGCAGGCTGATGGTCAAGGAGAAAAGCAGTCCTCTTGCATTATAAATAAACAGAAAAGTAGCTAAGCCTATTTATTTATGCATTTAGCTCTGCTGTGTTGGTACTGAAATAGCAGAGTAGGGTAGCTGCAATAGAAATTATTAGACCTCAAAGTCTAAAACATCTACTACTTGACCGTTTAAAGAAAGATTGAACACCTAGAGGAAAAATGCTCTCAATTTAGTTGTATCCCTCCAAAAAACAGTCTGCTGAATATCAGCCACCCATGCTGTCAGTTTCCTGTCCAGAATTCAAGACTGTGTTGATATTCTGTGAGTGACATGTATTCAAAATGACTAAGATGTTTTATTCCTTGGTTTTAGGATGACCCTTCACCCCTTCAGAACTGGAAGCTATTTCTCTTTCAGTGTCAGAGCAGCAAAACATTCACTACTTGTAAAAGGGACCCACGGATACTGTGATACTGAGCTAAATTGATTTTTGTTTACACACATGCACACACAGTGTGTGCACACATATGCATATTTACTTTTTCCTGATGTTACCTGACGTGGCTCATACTTTGAGATGCTGTGGCTCAAGAGGCATGATATGATTTCATTCATTAATGCTAACAAATCTTTCATGTAACTTTTCCTGAATTCCATGACTAGCAAGGTAGGAACAAAGATTGAGACTAAAACTTTTACATTGTTTTTAGAGTCAAAATTCTGCGGTTACTTTTCGCTTTGTTCTGGCTGGAGTAAAGGAGGCACAGGTAAGGCTACAGGCTGCATAATTATGTTCTCCTATTTACTTGCTAAAATTCATAAGAAAAATTGTATGTCTCACATACTTGCCTTTTCTACCAATAAAGAATGATCTGGAGGTCATCATTTCCAGTCCACTAAGTTATACTGAGACACACCAGGTGCTCAAGGCAGTCTGGCCTCTCTGACTGCACAGGAAGCGTGTCACAGGTCACAGGCAAATGAGTCCCATATCTCCCAACTGCATTTCCTGTTGAGGCAGATGCACCAAACAACTCAGTAACATTCTTTTACCTCTTCAACACAAGATACAAGGTTAAGATTAAGATTTTACCAAGAACATAGAGCATTTCACTAGAGGGCAGAGCTATCACTATGCTGCTTGCCAGGTTGCTTGGAGCAGCCATCGCCTCCGTCTGCCTTGGTAAGGATGTCCACAGGGCTCAGCCTCTGCCTAACACTGAGGTCACAGGAAGAGCAAAGTGTTGGCTGAAGAAGCTGCTCAGAGGAACAGAGAATGGCAAATAGAACCAGAGTTCTGGGTTCTAATCCATTTCGTGCCTTATCCTCCCCTGGTTATAGATAATGGTCACCTTCATTCTTTCTTGCAGGAACCAGCATGACCCAGAAAGTAGCTCAAACTCAGACTGCAATTTCAGTGCTGGAGCAGGAGCCTGTGACCATGGACTGTGTGTATGAAACCAGTGATCCTACTTATTACTTATTCTGGTACAAACAGCCACCAAATGGGGAAATGATTTTCCTTATTCGTCAGGACTCTTACAGTGAGCACAATGCAACAGAGGGCCGTTACTCTCTGAATTTTCAGAAGGCAGCCAAGTCCATCAAGCTCATCATCACAGCCTCCCAGCTCACCGACTCAGCAGTGTTCTTCTGTGCTCTGAGAGAGGGCACAGTGAGCACGCACCTGCAGGGGCCCTACAAAAATCTTAGCAAGAGACAGGGCCCTGGGGAGACTTCATCACAGACAGGGAGAAGCATAGGTATCACAGCTATATTCTAAAGTATAAATTTGCAAGAGTTAAACAGAAAAAGCTCACTTATTTAAGACAAGTATTTTTCATTAGAAAATTATTCTTTGGTTCAAGTGATTTTAATGTTTTTGCATTGCCCCTTGGATCCTGTGTAAAACAATATCACAGCTGTCTGGAGTTACAAAGACCTTGTGCTTTAAAAATGCTTATGTATGCACAGAAATACCTATTTTCTTATTCCTATAATACAATAGTGATGCTTACCCTTAATTTCATTGACTTGATTGTCTTAAGAAATGCACAGAACATTAGTACAGCACGTTTCTGAATTTGTCTGGGTGGGTCATACAGGTGTGGACTTGAGTGTTATATATGTCTCCTATATTTTCTGGCACTATTCCTCCTTGTTCCTTCCCAGCTACCATGAACTGAGACTCTTTCCTCCACCACATCCTTTCATCTTCCATGCTTCTGCCTTGGAGCACGCTGATTATAGACTGAAACCCCTACAACCATAAGTCAAATTAAACCTCCCCACATTTAAATTTTGGGTGTCAGGAACTGTCTCGGTGATGGGAAACCTAATATGGAAATTTGAAAGTGAAGCCATTGCTGTGACTCTCTCTGACCATATGGTTTAGAAGCTTTGAGAAATGGTTCACGACAGAGGTTGGGGAAGTTTGGAGATGCAGGCTAGAGAAACGTAGAATGCTATAAGCGGAGCCTAATGTGTGATTCCAGTTGGTTCTCAGAATGCAATAATGTTGATAGTATAGGCTGGGTTCAGGAGGTTTCAGTTGGGACCAAGGACTACACTAGCAACTAGACTAGAGACCGTGTGTATTACACTCTTGCAAAAAATAAGTGTACATTTTTCCCATGTTCTAAGAGTTTGTGCAAGACTAAAATTAAGGACATGGGAGACTGAAATTAAGGGCAGTGGACTAATTGATCTCATGGGGGAAATTCAAAGACAACCCAATATTCAGACTGTGGCATGGTTACTGCTGTCTTCTCTTAGCGAAATTTATAACGAGACTCCAGAGCAAAAGGCAAACCAAAAATTTTGAAATACTTAAATTCTGACAAAAAATGAATCATGTACAGTATTGAAGATGTGGTTGCTGAATAGATTAGTACCTTTAAAAAGAACCAAGTACTTTGTATAGGCACAAGAAGAAGGATGACTGCAGAGCATCTCAGGAGTTATCAAGACCCCATCAAGGGCTCAATAGTGAAAAGTATAAACCTTTCACTTGAGAGGAGAGCATGTGGGTCCCCTGCTCTGAAAAGGACATCTCAGAAATTTGTTCCCCAGGATTAATTTTACCATTCTCAATCATGCAGGAACTCAGAGGCTATTGCAGTCATGGTCCAGGGGGCCCTGGCTACATTTCCAGCTGGCAGTATCACATGCTTCACCAGCATGCAGAATGCAAGAGGTGTAAGGTCATGAAGATTGCTACTCAGTTTTCAACTAAAGGTCTGGGATATCAGGCAGGGTGTTCCTGAGAGGGCAATGTGTGAAGTTGTGGGAATGAAACAAAAGGGGCAGAGGAAGTCAGAGATGTCAGGAATGTAGAACACGTGAGCGAAGCAAACTACAGGTTGTGAGTGAACCTGGCCCAAGAATGACATCATGTGTGCTGTAAAGAGTGAGGCCAGAGGCACAGCCAGGTGGTCCAGATGCTGGATATGGGGCTACAGGACTCAGTATTTGTTCTGCAGAATGTCAGTATTGTTTTGGTCCAATTCTTTTCTATCTTCTCCCATTCCTCCATTTTGGAATGAAAATGTTTACTCTTGCCATTGTGTTTTTTTAATTATGTTAATTCTTTTTCAGTACTACAGAGGTTCATAGGTAAGAATCTCAGAAGAAAATAATTTTGACTTTTGAAAAATATGGAAACCATTGGGACTTTGGAAAGTGATTATTGTGTTTTTTGATTATGTGCTGTGCCATGTTTGATGAAATTATGGACTTACTATTGTCTTTTATTTAAATATTAGCTATTGGTTTCAGATGTGTTTAGGTGTCAAGATGGCAATAGCTGGATGATGAGAGTTAACCTTAATTGTGTTTCAGAAACACCCAAGGAAATAGTAAAGCACATCTCTGAGTGTCTCTGACTGGGTCATGGACTTGTAACTTTGGCTGCTGTATGTGGTACCTGACTCCTTCCACTCTGGCACTTTGCCTTAGTGCTGCTTCCCTTCCAAGAGAAAACACTTGTTTCAATCAAAACAATGCATGACAAAGAGTAAACGGAGAGCACTTCAAGGATCATGCTACCTGAGTAAAGTTTTCTGTCTGTCACTGAGCTAAAGGAAAGAGGCTGATGTCAGTAACAAGTGGTATGCAAACTCCTTGGGAGAACTTTGCATGGGGCCTGGCATCTCAAAACTGCATAATGTCAAGAAAACAATATTCATTTATTTCAGGATCATACTCTCACAGTTGGATATGCAAGGTTTTGAGAGTCCACACAATGTGTGATAGCAGCACTGTTCCGATACTTATTGTAATTTCTATCTCTATCCCACATAAATAAAAACTCTCTGGAGTGTTTTGGGAATGTTTTTGTAACACTGTTCAGAGATTTTGAGACCCATGAGTTTGAGAACTGACAGTTCACAGAATACATATTGTACATCACACTGTGATTTTAAATGATATTTCACCACTACACATACAGTGAAGGGAATGTATTCCATCGCCCCTCCACCCTTGTGCTATTGTTATCACATGCTTTAATTCTGCATATGCTAGAAAATCCAGTATTGCACTTTTACAGCTTTTCCTTCAACCAATTTTAATATTTTTCCTTTTATCCCTTTAGTGTTGTGTTCTGATATGCACTGTTCCCAATGAGAAGTCAGATGTCCCTCTTAGTTTTGAGTCTCTGTGTGTAATTGCTCGTCCCATTCTCATTCTCCACACCAGCTGCTGTTGAGATTTCCATGAATTGATTGCTGCTATGATTTAAATAGGTTTGTGCCCACTAAAGCTCATATTGAGGTTTGATTCTCAGTGTGGCAGTGATGGCAGACAGTGCCTTTTAGACCTGCAGAGATCGTCATGGCACTGCGCCTAGGCTGGATTAATACTTTGCTTAGAAGATTGGGTTCGTTCCTTCTGTACCGGATTAGACTGTTCTCAGTCTCTCTGGAATGAGTTGAATTTCATGGAAGGGCAATAAATATTTATAAGTGGGCCAATATAAAGCAAGTTTGGCTCCCTTAAAATATTATCTACTTCCTCATTCAACAAACTCTGCTTAGTACAAAATTTTCCCTAAGAGGCAAAACGATTGGGACTAGGGCATAAAAAGGGATAACTCAGGTTATAGTCTGGAGGAAAGGAGAAAGAACTTTCTATTCAGATGGGTCCTTTTTACCCACAGGAACCTCAATAGCATGTACAAGGAAAAAGCCTCACACTAGGGCACATAGAAGTTGTGCCAGTATATTTCTGGGAAATCAGAGATCTCTGCATGGAGAAAATGCTGTAACTAACAGTCTATGAAGAAAGCACTAAAAATTTGCTTATAGATTTACAACTATAATTACCATAGTATTTGATAATTGTTATATCATTCTGTTTCTTTATCTACCTTCCTCTCAAGCTATTTTAAAATAGTCCTCATTATCAAATATTTTTCTCTCCATGGTTTCTGTTATGAGCTGTAAACTTCATCTGAAACATTAAATGAAAAAGTTCCAGAAATGAAGAATTTGTGTTTCACATTCCATGCCATCCTGAGCATTCTGATGAAATATCCCAAGCCCATGCCACATCCTGGGAGGATCAGTGCTTCATCCAGCATATCCATGGCGCACAACTGCTCACTTCTCAGTCCTTAGTCTTTTTTTTTTCACAGTCAGTTAGTGCTTGTTTTGCAGTCAAACCTCAAACTGGACAAGTTACAGCCACAGTGCACAAGTGTTTAGCTGAAGTCTTCAAGGAAGACTTGAGCATTCAGCTTGTTCCAGTTGATGGCAATGTGTTACACTGGAGAGCATTGTGCCTACCTTATAAATAAACATTATCATAGGATTGTATGCATAAGAAAAAGACATAATATGCAAACAGGGAAATGCTCTTTGTGATTTCAGGCATCTAGATGTATTTTAGGAAGTAGTTTTTGTGAATTTGTAAGACTGGTATTAAAGAAGGGTGACAAGGCTTGGGACAACATTCAAAGAAACCACCAGTGGGCGCTGCTTTCTCATATATGGCTCACATGTGCAGTTGGCTGGTAGTTCTGTAGTGTTATCTTTGTAATCACATCAGACTACCACAAGAGGCTCTTGCCTCCAACTGAGTTGTTTCTGGAAGATCCTGCTGGGACTGAGCCCTTTAAGATTTTGTGTAAGGCAAGTCGTGAGGGCTATTTGCTACCAAGATGCTTCCTGTCACCTGCTCAGTACTCCTGATTCTCTTAATGTTCAGTAAGTAACATTTTATTGCAAGCAGTGATGATGTTTTCATTTCTCTACAATTATGATCATCTTTACCCTTCTTCCAAATATAAACAAATATGTTACTGTTGTTGTTGTTCTCCTCCTCCTCCTCTTCCTTTTCCCCTTCTCCTCCTGCTCCTTCTTCTTTTCTCTTATTAGGGAGAAACCATGGAGACACAGTGACCCAGACAGAAGGCCCGGTTACTCTCACAGAGGTAGACTCTCTGATCCTGAACTGCACTTATCAGACAATTTATTCAGATCTTGTCCTTTTCTGGTATGTCAAGTATATGGACAAAGCTCCTGAGCTCCTCCTGAGAAGTGCAACAGAAACCAAGACTGAGAACCGAGGTTTTGAGGCCACGCTTGTCAAGAGCCACAGCTCCTTCCACCTGAAGAAACCCTCGCTCCAGCTCTCAGACTCTGCCATGTACTACTGTGCTCTGGGTGACACAGTGAGGGAAGCTACAGGGGGAGCCAAGCACAAACCCAGAGGGTGCAGATGGCTGAGGGGAGCAGCCCAGATCAGAGATTGCTGCGTCCTTCTCTACCTAGGCAAGGCTCAAACAGTTTCCCCAACAACCTAAGCTGGTCTCAGGCTGAGTTTATAGAAATCTTGGGGGTTACTCTGAGGTATCATGGGGTAGATGATAGATTTAAAAGATCCCAGGGTTTGACCTCCAGAAAGTCCAGTGTTCAGTTGGAAAGACCTCTCTTTGCTTCAGACTTGAATATTCCTCACAGCAAATATTTCTAGGAAAACCATGGCACAGGGTTAATTTCTGCCAAGGTGACTGATGCATTGTGATTGGAAATCTCCAGGGGTTGTGTTTTTCATGCAAGCATTTACGAACTGTTAAAGGAACACAAAACCTGCCTTAATTATCTTACTTTAGTCTCTACAACCAAGTTACTCTACCTCTCCTTAGTCTCTGCTGGAAAATGTTCAGTTCAGCTCTCCATCAGCTTTTAGCTTGACGAAGCTGCTCAGGAGACAATGGCTGCAGGAGGACCCACAGTCTAAGACACTGGAGGGCAGCTCCCTCCTGGGCCCTCACTGCACAGGTGGTGAAAGTCAAGGCAGTGAGGAAAGGCTGTGTCAGGAAGTCCTCCCTCTTCATGGCCAGGTTCCTCTGTCATCACCCTGACCTTTAAATGACAAGCACCTGTGGTTCATCTTGAGGTTTTGTGAGGATTCACCTGAAATAGAAGAAAGCAGGTCAGGGATTTTTAATATCTCAACTCTCTGAATAAAATGTTAGTTTGAACTCAAATACTCAATTGTCTTAGATATTTCTCTGTAAAGCAAGAAAGATCTGAATAAAAAGGAGGATTCCTCTCATAAGACACACTCAGTTTTGTCTGTGTTTACAAAAAGCAGAAAAGATACACACAGTCTTTTACTGACCAGAGAGTGAAATAGGAAATCTAATCCTATGTTTCTAAACTCCAAAATTAAACTGTGACAGCAGCACATAGAAAATCAATGTCTCTCATCTGAATACTGATCAAACTGTAAACCACAGACTAAACACCAAGGTCTGATAAGAAACATTAGAGATTTTTCCTTGATTCTTCTGATTAGTTTTATAAATTCACTTGCACTGTGGTTTGAGAATTTCACTGAAATAGGAGCAAAAATAACAGGAATTTCCCCCTCTGCATCCTTTGCTGATTATCATCTTTTCCCTTTTATGCAAATCCATGCTTCCTTCCTCTTGGTCCCACCCCACAGTGTAGTAGTTCAAACCCTGTGAAATGAATTACCCAGATTCTTCTGCTTGACAGTACTTTAGTTGATTTAGCTTTTGCATAGATGCTGGCAAGAGATCTTTGGGTGGGAAAGAGAGTGGATGAATCTTTCTTTGCTCCTCATCTGCTAAAATGCAATGGTTTAGACCGCATCCCTCTGTAACTACCGCTCCATGGAGAAATCTCTCTTCCACAGCTCCAGCTCTTCCCATGAGCCTGTCTTTACCCTTTGCTCCTTCAGATTGAGGGTGCTTGTGACTCTCCATTGTCACTATGCGGTGTTGGAGGCCTCAGCATCTTCCATTGGTTCCCTAACCCCCTTCACACCACTCTTGTTATGACCTTCTTTGAATGCTCTTCATTTTCCTGGCTGAGCATACTTTCTGTTTCCTTATCTGCAACCTGAGTGGTATGTGTGAGAGTAACTTCTTGCTTCTGTTCACCTATGGGTCTCTTAACATTCCTCGGCAGTGTCCTTGACCTCAGATACTTCTATTTCAACATTATAGAGAATTGTTAATTTGATTTGGTCTCTGTTTATTTTGGGATCCTGACTCTCATTCACCTCACCCCCTGATCCTGGTGTGTTTTCTCCTGTAATACAAGATCCCTAACGCTGTGGAGTTGTGCGGGCCTTGTCCATTCTGCATCTACTTTGCATACGTTCATGGGTGAACAAGGTGTATTCCTAAGGGATGTGATTCTAGGTGAGTCTATCTTAAATTATTAATTCCTCTGACAGTAACAACTTTTCTGTATTTTTCTCTAACAATTACAGAAGACACATTTTTTAATGTTGTTAGCTTTTTGTTTTCCAATATGCATACATAGACATTTACTATATTTACATATAGTGTGTATATAGTATATGTATGCTATCATATTATAAAATAATATATGGTAGAATACATTTGAGCATATTAGAAAACACATACAATATATACACTCCTACGTTCTCATAATATGGATACATATGGAATGTATAGGTAGAAGTATAATTTGAATTATAAACAACTGTCTAATTAAATTCAACAATAAACAAGGAAAACTGAATTATAACATTATAAAAATTATTATCCCCATCTATAATTTAAGAAATTCTGTGGACAGATACCTTAACATCTCTGAAAATAATATAACATAAATGAGATAGTTGACTCCCTACTAAGAGTCTTGCGTAATAAAAACACCCTACTGTTGTGAACTGCACTCTAAATCCTAGCCAAGGTGATTCCAACCTGCAGGGAGTTGATCTTAGCTGCCCAGTGGGCCCACGCTGAAGCGCTGAGGCTCTGTGTCACAAGGTAGCACAAGGTCATCCGCTATCAAGGCTAAAGAGTGCTTGCCGAGATTGGCAGAGTTTCTTTATTAGGACAGAATGTGGACAGAATGCACAAATTCTCAAGTTCCCTTCTTACTTTTGATTCTGCTTTTCTGTTGTGAATTGTACCCTATAATACTAGTGGCCTAGCGCAATGTGTTTGGCAGCACTGATGGTGCTGCAGCCTGTAAATCATCTTTTGCTCTGTAAGTAAGTCTTTATATACACATTCACTAACCAAGCTGGACTTGTCTGAGTAATCATTTGGACTGTGGGCTTTTCCTGAGATCAGAGGCTGACTTTTCTTTTATGTCTTTTCAGGACATTCATGCAACAGATTCTAGTCAGTATTTTTAGAAAAAAAAATGGAGATGAATAGATCAGTGGATTAGTTTGTTTAATTTTTGAGGCTGAGAAGCCACACAATTTTCCATCTACATCCAAGAAAATTGGTTAGGTATGTGTTGCACAAAGACGCAAAGACCATGAGGGACAATGTCCAAGTGAATGGGAGAAAGATGTCCCAGCTCAAGCAGAGAGAGCGAAACAATCCCCTCTCTAACTCCAGTTCTACTCAGCCCGCCATGGATTGCATGATGCCCACCCACACTGGGAAAGGTGCATCTCCTTTCCTGCGCTTATGGATACATACGCTAATCTCTTCCACATACAACCTCACGGCAGCCAGCAATGATGGTTTACCAGTTATCTGGGAGTCTCGTAGCCTAGTCAACTTGACACATGCAGTTAACCATAATAGTCTCCTCTCTGGAAAAACTCAGATCAAACACCAGCAACAAGAAAACTTCATTATTTTACTACCTATACTCTTTATCTCATACTAAAAATATGAAATATATCATGGAATAAAAAAATCAAAATTTGTTGATTAAACATTTTAGGCACTAGTATATACCCAGCACATGTCCCAGTACTCCATTATTTTAATTCTGTTTTGTGGTAAAGTCCTACTATCATTTACAAAGAAAACAGAATTAGAAAGTTGTATGTGGTTAAATACAGGTGTCTTCAGGGTTGCACAGTCAGAACACTAAGACATTGAGAAAAACTTCCAGAGTAGACAGAAAACTCCTTAAAATATTTTGGAGTTTTAGAAAGTATAGTTTATGCATTCTGTGAAAGCTGGAAGAGGGCAAGAGTTTGTCCAGTAAAGCAGCGAGTACAATCCTAGAAAACAAAGCAAACTCCCTAATGACAAAATAGCCGGCAGCCAGACTGTAAGAAGATGGCTTTCACATTTAGAGTGGAGGCAACACTGGTTGTAAGATTTGGATAGATCTTCAGAATTTTTCCAGTGCTGGCCTACCAAGATTCATTGACCAAACCTATCTTCTTCCAGGGTAAATTCTTATATTTACCACAAATTTTCATTATTCCCTGAGTATATATTTTGTATATTCCAATAAAAAGAATGCAGTAAATTTATAGTATGTAACATTTACATTCAGATTACTTTGTATTCTTGTAATGACTTTCACCTAGATTAGTTCACAGATCAGTAAACAACTTATCAAAACACAAACCCAATAGTACTTCATTCAGTATCAAAACCACATTTTCTTTTACCCATTCTGATGGACATATAAAGAGTTAGCTGTTGTGAATTGTGGTGCTATAAAGATAGGTATACATTTAACACTGTAATATGATGTCGTTAACTCTGCAGCAGAGTACTACGGTGTCATAAAGAAGGATACACTTTAGTCAGTTATAGGAAAATGGATGCACTTGAGACCACAATATTAAATGAAATAAATCAGACACAGAAGTTTATTTTTTTCAGACACACTAGTTTAAATATTGCATGGTTTCTCTTATACAATAAACCCAAAATATAAATAAAGAGCAAAATAAAAGGTAAATAATGGGAAGTAGGGAGGTAGATCTTTTTTGTTTTCAAATGAGAAAGCAATCAAGAGATGGTGGGAAAGAGGAGGAAGAGGAGGGAAAAGGGATGAAAATAGAATTGAAGTGTGTTTTGTGTACATATACCAACTCCCCACAAATAATGTGATTATTACGTAATGCAAACATGTAGTAATAAAACACACACACACACCCCTCCCAGTTTTCTGAGTTTATTTTTTTATTTTTTTATTTTTTTGCGGCACCGGGGATCAAACTCACAGCCTCACGCTTGCCAGGGCAGGCGCTTAAGCCACTGAGCCAAACTCCCGGCCCTGGTTTTTTTGAGGCAGGGTTGCACTATGTAGCTCAGGCCAGCCTTGCGCTCGCGTTGTAGCCCAAGCGGGCCTCGAACTAACAACGCTCCACCTACCTCAGCCTCCCGAGTGCTGGGATTAAAGGCGTGCGCCACCACGCCCGGCTAGTTTTCTGAGTTTAAATATGAGGATATTATTTCTCTCATGATCTCCCAGGCTTTGATTAGTACACTTGAGACATTTCTTTTTGGAGAATCATCTCCCTTTTCTCCTCATAATTCCAGGATTGTCAGAAGATGTCCCTCTGCTAATATAATAATGAACTTTCTCTCCTCTCTCTCCCCAGCAGGTTCTACCCAGATTCAAAGCAGACTAGGTGGGGGAGGGGCTCCCTGCACAGAGGCTGCGCAGGACTCAGTCTGGGCTGGGCAGCATCATCAGTGGAGCTGATTGGCTGTGGTACAAAAGCAGTTCCAGAAGCAAGTCCTGATCCCACACTGCAGATGTGAAACCCGTCTGTCTGCCACAATCAGGCAAAACACCATGAAGAGGCTCTTGGGATCTCTGCTCTGGCTTACAGGTTTGCTGTAAGTTGAGTTGTTCCAAATTCAAGAAAACTGAAAGTATTTTGCATTGCAGCATCTAAAGAGAAGGAGAAATGAATTTACAAATCTTGCAGACTTTCCTCCCTCTCATGATCCATAGGGTATTTTCAGGGCTGTGTAGATGTTGCAGTGACATCACTTGTGACCGTTTCTCCCTTCCTACTCAGGTGTGAGAGGGGTGCAGGTGGAGCAGAGTCCTCCAGCCCAAATCCTCCAGGAAGGAGCCAGTTCTACACTATGGTGCAATTTTTCTACCTCTCCTCAAAACCTGCAGTGGCTATAGTTCAGTGGCAGAGAGCTTGCTTAGGATTATGCACAAGGCCCTGGGATTGTCCCTTAATACTGGAAAAAGGATTTTTAGAAGATGAGTTGGCTGATCAGCATACGTGAGCTGCCCCAGTGCCTTAAATCTTGAACCTGCAGAGCAAATACAATACAGCTGCACATCACAGCCATGTGCCAAATCTCACACAATCTCTCTGGTGATAAATCCTCACCCTGAGCAATACAGAAAATTGTGGGAAATATATTACCAGATAGTTAAATTGAGTCAACATAAATTCACTAGAGTATCCACTCATCAACCTGGCAGCCATATGCATCCCTTATAACAACACATAGTGTTCAAATCAAAACAATAGAAGAGCCATGCTTCCTGGTAATGTGATGGTTATTCTTCACTCAACAAAAACAGCATTAACACTTTTGTTCATAGAGGATGCAAACCCTCTTCTTAGTCACACTTTTCCGTTGATATCCTGGACCATAATTTCTGAGATAAAACCAGGTATAAGAACAACTCTCACTAACACAATTTTTGCTACCACATGATGCTCATATCAAAATGAAAAAGAAATGATATAGTCATTATAGTTCTTATTTCTATGAATAGTAGCCGGCAGTGATTTTTTTCTAATATACTCATTAATTAAACTTCACACAATATGTGAGTTTGAAGCTAACACCTCCACTCACTTATACACTAAGTTTTCTATAAAAGAAGCCCCTCAATCTGTAACAATGCTCCGTGGAGTGCCATAATGTCAAATAAAGATTGCATAAATCCACTACTCTAGTTTTAGCAGATTTATTCCAAGAATGGAAGAAGAAGTCCATATTACAGTGTTTATTTAAGGAAAACCATCACTAAAACAAACAAACAAACAAACAAACGCACTAGCCACAATCAGCTCATTTTTAATTTCACTAGGAAGTGTTTGAAATTGTGATCCTTTTGCCTCAGCCTACCAGAATGCTAAGATTGTAGGTGTGTCACTCACCTGGCAAAAATAAAATGATTAAACTAGCTGCCTACTGATAGGTTCTGCTAGCCTGGGGCTTAACTATCTACAACATGACATACGCCCAAATTGGAACTGGACCCAGAGAAACAACTTATCTCTCCAAGAGTAACTTCTATGTTCTCCTTCTCATTCCAGAGATAAACCGCCCCCTCCCTCTTCGCGCATGCGCGGAGCTCTCTCCAAGCCCAAGACTCCACAACCACCCAAGCCTCCACTCCTAGTCCCCAGTAAACCTTTCTATCTCCTGTTTTACAGACAGATGCTCCTTCAAGTCAACTGTTAATATGTCATTTTGCCCACCTCCCAAACTCCTCCCCCAGCCAGAACTCATAGAAGTAGTCCGACTTCTTTCTTTGTTCTAGCTGAGAGCCACTGTACCCCTATAAAGCTCTCCTGTGCCCTCATTAAAAATCTCTTCCTACTTTGTCTCCTTCTTATCTGTCATGTGTGGCTTCAGATTGAGTGCCAAAACTGCTCAATCACCTACCAACATGAAATACGTCTTCAATAGTTCTTCTTAAGAATCTCTACTAACTGGTGCAGTTCCCAGTGGTGAAAATGGAAGAGACGGAGCTCTTGGGAGGTGGTGGGAAAGGCAGTGGACTGTCATCCCAGTGAAGCTGCTGCTGGTCAGAAGGGAATGTTTTGTACAATTTACCCCCAAACACAATCGTTCTGAATTTGGAGAGGAAAGTCTTATTAAGAGTTTTATTATTCAAAAAAATAAATATGAGCCAGACTTGGTGTTGTGCACCTGTAATCCCAACTGCTTTGGAGGCTGAAGCAAATGGATTCAAGACCATCTTGGGCTGCACTATCGAGGCGGTGCCATGCAGGAAGAAGTGGAGAGATGCAGCGGTTGTGCCAAAAGGCCTAACATGGCGCTTTCTGTACCTAACGCTCATAGGAATATAGTTCTCCTTAAGACAGGTGATAAGGAAAAAAGCTGTGGTCCTCCTAAGTCTTTGGTGAAAGAGCAACAAAAAGAAAGCTATGTTTCCCAGAAACACATCTTTGAAAATAAATCTGAGGCTCAGAGACTAAGCATTAACACGGATAAGAGGGAGAATAATTGTAGAGAAGGAAAGAAATCTGCAACAAAATTTTAAAAAGATGCAAGTTTGTACTAAGAAAGGACTCACATTATCCAAAGAAGTATTATCTGAAGAACATCAGTAAAAAGTCTCAAATGCTGGGATTATGCCTAGAGTACTTTTACAAAGATATTTTAAACCAAAGAATATGGAATGTTTGGAGGTTCATTAAACAGATGTGGCAGGATATGAAGGAACACATCTAGCACAGTGTCTTTCAAAAATTAGTAAAATTAATCAGGTTCTAAGCAGACCATTTCAGAATAAGGAATTAAGTAATTTCAGTAGACATGAACAAAGTGAGGAAATTTTTGAGACAAAGAATTTGGAAGCAGGGACAGGGATTTAACTCAGCAGCATAAGCGCCTGCCTGGCAAGTGTAAGGTCATGAGTTTGATTCCAGGAACAACAAAACAAAGCAAAACAAAACAAAACAAAACAAAGCAAAACAAAACAAAGATTTGGGAAGTGGAACTGAAACTGATGCCAAAGTTGTGGAGATAATACCCCAGTTTCCTAGAGGTCTTACTGCTGTGTTAAAACCTGAGAGTGTGATTACACCAGCAGAACTGTGTTTGGATTCTGAACTTCCACCACAAAGTACACAAATACCAGACTGAATGTTGAAACTCAGCAATGGAACATCACTGCTGTTTCTGTTTCTGAAAGTCCAGATGTTGTCACTGATCAGACTTGTGTAGACTTTGAAGTTGAGAATGTAGGTGATATAGCCAACTGGGCAGGTTTCATCTTGGGTCAGAAAGATATAGATTCCATTCCTGAGAAGAAGGCTCACATCACTCATAAAATGACTATCATTAGCACACAAGTGACATTATTGATCTAACAATGATTAGAGGATGTGAGGAGAATGAGAGCAATGCTGATGAGTTATATGGAAATCATAAACCCGACACTGCTGTCTTTGCTCATGAAATAGATAAAGGATCTGAGAGTGTAGATGACATTACTAGTGAGGCATGTATGATGGACATTACAGGTGCCACACATGATCATGTAACTCTAGGTAACCCTAGTGGAGTTTGACTAGATGATACTTATACTGATAAAGGTAGATTCTCAAAATACATAGAAATGAATGCAGATACAGCCCCTCCCCATGTAGTTAGAAGTGAGACTGAAAATTTAAGCAACCTGACTGCTTGCTCAGATACTTATGCTGAAAGTATTTCTTCTATTTTTAGAGTCAACAGGAAAGATGGAGAGTGTATGTCAGATGGTACTTCCTCCTTGCGTATTAAGAAGATTGCTGGTAATATTTATAACACTTTTTTGGACTCTGAACTGCATATGTCAAATGGGACAAAAGAAGTTTCAGAGTGCCTTGGACAATGATCTGGATATTACTGGTGATATAACAGAGGCATTACACGAACTAAGAACTGCTAAAGAGTTCAAAACAAAAGAACGAGATGACTCAGAGAATATAGAATTTGGTGTGTCATTTCCTGTTAGAGAATCATCTATGGAAACATCCATGGAATTAAAATTAACTGAAACTTCTCACATAACTGCCATGGAGGAGAGCTGGGAATCTATGTTTAATGGTGACAGTGACTGTGTAGATCCACGCCTTCTACAAGAGTTATCAGGGGATATGGAGAACAAAGGAAGCATTGAGGAACCCAGATTTGATTGTTACAACCATGAAGTCTCTGATATTGATCTCAGTGAATGTGAGCTCCCATATATCATTGAAATTTATGACTTCTCCCAAGAATTTCATACAGAAGACCTTTAATATCAAAAGAAAGCATTTGATATTAAATGGGTGGATGACACACATGCTTTAGGAGTATTCTCCAGTCCAATTATAGTTCCTGATGTTTTGAGTATTAAACATACCATGGTGAAGATCTGGCCCTTGTCACAGGCCTCAGGAGCAGCCAAGGCCAAAGCTAGAGCTTCTGCTGAATTCCTCCAGCCAGCAAAGGAACAGCCTGAGACCGCAGCAGCCCTAGCCAAAAGGCTGGTCATCAGTGCCCTTGGGGTTCAAGCAGAGCAAAATAGAATGGGAAGCAGAGCTCAAGAAACAGCAAGAAGCCCGAGAGAGAAAATGTTTGGAAGCCAAGCAACGAGGAGATATCTGGGAAGGCAGAGAACATCTGTAGTTTGAACATCATTCAATGAAAAGGGAAACTCCATGAGTTAGAAAAATATTTCTCTTGCCTCTGATAAGAGGATCCTTCCAGAGCTGTGTAAACGTGGACATGCATGTTAAAGAAAGAGAAAAAGATATAAAGGCAAAGATTGACTTTGTGGAAAGAAAATAGACACTTGTCTTTACTCCTAAATACAGTTCTTTGTTATTACCCTACTGTGGTAGATATAAAAAGGAGCCATCAGCTGGGAAAAAATATGGACAATGCAACTTCCGAGAGTTCTGTGGACAGACAAGTCATGTTAGCATGAATTACACATCCCAAAATGTCTAAAGCAAGTGCAAAGCGGAACAGAGGATTCAAACCTACACCAATGGGAGATTTAGGCCCTGCAAAGGCAGAGCATTCCTTATTACCTTACAAAGTTGGAATATTAGAGACAGGAATGGTGGACACTTAGGGAGCAATTAGACAGACAGACAGGTTAGAGCTGTACTTGGCACCTATACCATCTATACTGTTGGTCCCAGAACTCCAAAGTTGGTGAACTGCCACAGATGTAGGTATCTGGATCTAGAGCTGGCACTGAACTCCATGCCTGGGGCTCCTCCAGCTGCACTGAAGCCAGGTTCCTGCCAGCTGCATTCCCCCAGCCAGTCTTGAGGAACTGTGTGCCATTTCTCCTTTAAACAGTAGTGTGTTATAAGAGGGAAACATTAAAGGCCATTTTATGACATAAAAAAAAGAATCACTACTATGACGGTGTTATGGTTTGTGTTTGGACAGCCCATGTAAGCCGCACACAATCATGGAGGTGCCTGAATCTAACATTTGTGATAGGCTTATTGTCTAGCACTGGGATTGGCAGTGTGAGTGCTGCACCCACCCAGGGGCAGGTAGCCGGCCTGCAATGTAACGGTGGGAAGGAGGCACGTTTTCCCTCTTTCGCCTTTTCTCTCTTGTTGCTTGTGGCTGCCATGAATGGCTGCCCCTCAGCCATGCCACCCTGCCTTGGAGCCTGTTGTATATGGACTGAAACCTCCAATAACTGTAAGAAATCAATCTTTCCTTTCTACATTTTGGCTGTCAGGTATTTTTTTCTCAACAGAGAGAGAAAAGTAACCAAGACAGATGGTAAAATGTCAGTGCATAGGCTTAAAAACTATATTAGCAGTGCACAGCTCTACAAAAGACCACAAACACAATATGTACAGGAAAATCATGTAAACCTATAAGAAAATAAACAACAAACATGACAAAAGCCCAGCTACTTCAAGAATACGATATTCATTAGGTAATAAGCATGTAAAAAACATTTAGTATCATTACATTCCAGAAAAGAAAATAAAATCCATTTGAGAGTCTCAGCAATTTGAGTATATTACTATAGGCAGCAGGAAACGACCTCAAGAAGATAGGGGAAAGAATGACCATCTTCACATAAAGTAATGATTAATTTTTCTGGAAGCTTCTTTCATTAAACCTATGAGAAGGAGAGAAAAAGCATCAGTGAGCCCTAGAATGAATGTTGAAGCAAAGGTGGGCTTTTACCAAAAAGAGAGAGTTGTTATTTATTGTACATAATACATGTAAAGCACTGTTACACACTTCAGAATTATTAAATAATTTAATCATAAAAGCACTATGGTATAGGTTTTATTTTATTTATGAATGTTTGGGATACAACACCAAACTTTCCCTAATTCTGAAGAACATTTCTGACTTGTATTTTCAGTGAAGGTGAAACAGCAGAGAAAATCCTGAGGAGCAGAGTTTTGGCTGCAGAGAGGGAATGTCACCAGAGCAGGGAGGCCGAGGTCTCAGTGATGGTGAAATTTCTGCCAAACCTGGGAATAAATTACATAAAGATCAGTGGATTAAGTAAACAGCAAACTAGTTGACAGTGGCAGTTGCATTAGCAAGTTTCTTCTAAAACAAGTGTACTGGAAAGTGTTAGGGTCTAAGGAGTGGAGCACATATTCCTGAGACACTCTGAGCATAACTACATATCAAGACATCTGTCCTTTCCCTTAGCCTTCCTGACTTTAATGCTTTTCCCCAAACACCTGCATGATGCACCTCTGTATTTCCTACTGCTTTAAGCAAATGTTGCTATCTTGTACAACTTAGTTCTAAATCTATTTTTCTTCCTTGAGAATCTCCAGGACTGAAGCAGTTGTTGGGTGAAGCACTGCCACTCGGTATCCAGCTAAAATATTTTGAATTTCACTTGCTGTCCTCTATTGTTCCTAGGTTAAATTGGGGTGAAGCCTTGTTGAAATAAGAGCCACGATGGCCCAACCAAGGTCAGTGAATTTCCGTTGTGCTAATTATGTGGAAGAGGATTCACAAGGTCTGGGTAATTGTTGATATGTTGCTCTGCCAGATGTGAAGGTGACTGACCTTGAAATGACAAATGTAATACATGGGTTAATTTAGGCTGGAGAATAGTATCCACCTTAGAATAAAGTTTAACATTGTTGTACAAGGTGGGAAGATTTTTGCCTGCTAAGTGAACTGTATCTATTTTTCTACCCATTGCTGTGTAATAGAAATATCCTGAGAAGTAGGAGCAAGACCTATTGATAGAGAAAAATGACCCATTTTAGGGAAAATTTCCATGTTTCATTATGGCTACAATCTCCCAATGTAACATCACAATGCACTTATTTCTCATAAACAGTTAAGAAACTTAATGAGTTATTAATTTCCATCATCATCCATGAAATTGCTATGTGAATTACAAAATACACCTCTGAAGAATATTGTGAGATTTGTGTTGTGAATAGATTCTACTACACTTTCACATTGTGTTTCCCAGCCTCCCAATATTTTGCACATCATGCAAATATCTAAGATAGAGAAGTTATTATATTGGGTGACTTGCATTGATGTTCTTGCTTAATTTTTATCATACACCTTCAAAGTTAATAAAATTTGAATCTCCATTGTGAGATGGGGACAGAAACTCAATCTGACTTTGATGTTTTGAAGTGGGGCTATCGGGAGATGACTAACATTAGATAAGGTCACCAAGGTAAAATTCAGATGAATGAATATTGGCGGCCTTATCAGAACAGGAAGAAAGACCACAAAATACATACATGTGCACTCTATCTCTCGTCATGTGATGCTCTGTGCCACCTCAGGCTTTCTTTCTTTATAAAGTACTTTTTTGGTGGAGATGTAGTATTAGAAGAGAGATTAAGTCAGGGAGGTAGTGTAGTAAGTGTTGAGACAACAGCCCTCATTTGGATTTCTACATCGTGTTAGATAGGTCATTATTTGAATTATCTTGGATGGGCTGTTTTAAAAATACTGTGCTTCAGTCTCTTTACCCCTATCACATGGATTGAAGACATGTACCACAAATGGTTATTATGAGAAGTAGAAAGGATGGGGAATGCTAATGCTTAGACCAGTATCCAATAAAAACTGCTGGCTACTAACAGAAAAGAAAATTACGCATGCAAGAGGTTAAATACCTTACCTATTGTCACAAAGTGTCAGAGTGGAGCCTTTTCTCCATATCTATCTCACTCCAAGTGCAACTCTCTACCCCAGTACAGTATTTTATTGTCTTTGTATAGTGTTTACTATGTAAAGTAATCATATTTTTAAAATTCTTTTTTCCTTCTCCCACTAGCTAATTTGCCCTTTTCTGTCCCCTTCACTAATACATCCTTGTTATCACACAGCCTAGTACACAGCAGGGAAGTCAACATGTAATTGTTGATTGCACAAAAGATGAAATTATTTCTATAGCCTCTGTCATACAAACACTGCTATCAAAGATTAAAGGGGACTAATATTTGGTGCATTTATCTAAGGTGGATCTTAAATCCAGTGCCAACTGTACTTTTTCCAGACACATAGATGAGGTCACATGGAGACAGAGCTGGAGATAGGATTTAGGAGGTTACAGGTAAGGATGCTTGGACCCACCAGAAGCCAGAAACAACAAGGAAGAATTCTCTCCTAGAGCAGTCAGAGGCAGTGTGGCCTGCCAACTGTTTATTTCAGGCTCCTGACCTTCAGTAATGCAAGAAGCTAAGTTTTGTGACTTTTAAGTTATCAAATTGTATTAATTAGCCGGGCGTGGTGGCGCACGCCTTTAATCCCAGCACTCGGGAGGCTGAGGTAGGCGGAGCGTTGTGAGTTCGAGGCCGGCCTGGGCTACAACGCGAGCGCAAGGCCGACCTGAGCTACACAGTGCGACCCTGCCTCAAAAAACCAGGGCTGGGAGTTTGGCTCAGTGGCTTAAGCGCCTGTCTGGCAGGTGCAAGGTTGTGAGTTCAATACCCAGTACCGCAAAAAAAAAAAAAAAAAAAAAAAAAAATTGTGTTAATTTCCTAGGGCAACACATGTAAATTAATATAGTTTCCAAAATAAATATTTAAACGTTTAACTGTAATTGTTCAGATTCATGAAAGGATACATTGTAAGCAGAAATTATTTGAATGGTCCTTGGGATATTTTGAGTACAAATCCTCACATACTCTATTCAAATGTATATTTTAATACATCATTCAGCAAGTATTTTTTAGTAGCTGCAATTTATTGGGTGTACAGTAGTTTATGAGGACATATTAGTAAAACTTAGACTTCATTATTAAGTGTTTGCCACTTACTAAGGAGTGCACTTGGGATACATTAGCAAAAAATACATATAAATTTAATTTCATAGATCCTATATCCAAGAGTGGTACTATTTTTCAATAGAATCTTCCTAGATGGAAAGAAGGTTTTACATCTGCATGACCCAAACCATGTGTTGGTATTAAGGATTTTAGATGTGGACAATATGAATGAGAAACTTAATTTAAATTTAATTTAAATGTAATGATACTTATGTGGTTAGTAACTACCACAAAGGACAGCACATTTCTGAGGATGACAATGGTGTACACCCTCAAGGTGTAGATCAACTCAGAAAATTAACAGAAGGTTATAATACAGGGTTACAAGTACTGTGACAAGTCTGGTCAAAGTTCTGCGATAGCCCATAGCTATTGTCTAAATTTCTACACTCACCTACCAGTTTACAGTACATAATATAACAACAGGACATACCATATCGAATAGGAAAATATTGTGTCCCAGTGTTTTGTTTTAAGAAAAGATTCATACAGGAAATGATATCTAATGGGTAGTAATTTTCTTATGATTATATTAATGTGCCTCCCACTGCTGGATCATGTAAAAGTAAAATAATAGGAAAATAGTTAACAGCTGTCAATTGAATAATTCTCAAGAGAAATCTACTTCACGAAGCAAAATTTGTATTTTTCATTTTCTTTTAGAGGAGATTTGTTGTCTAACATTAATCTGTGAGTTGTTCACATTTATTAAAATATTTAAGCCAGTGCATTGCACAAGCACCTGTATGCGCACAGCTGATACAGAAAGGGAAAAGAAAGACTTTCTGATTCTTTCTGATACCCTAGTTTTGAACAACAGAATGTATTTTACAAGGCAAAACATTCTTTACTGAAAAATAACAGCATCAATGAACTGTTTCCAATCATTGACACACAAACCTACCACCTAAATTTGAAAGCAATTTTGAAGAAATTAGTTATCAAACAAGTAATTTTCAAGAGCAGTCACCAGGGGGCAGCATCTGCAAGCACAGCCTCTTCAAGTGAGGGGAAAATAGACTGGCTCAAATTGAAGACATCCTATTGTATTTCTCTTCCTTTCCAACACATGCACACAAACTTTGCAAGATAGACCACAATTATTTTTTGGAGCTGAAATCAGATTTTCTAGGGAAATCCACTTAGGAGCAGCTGTAGTCAGAAGCTCTTTGTGAAGGAGCAGGGATGCTACTCATTACTACAGCGTTGATCTTATGGATGCAATTTTCACGTGAGTTCCAGACTCCCTGGTTGTTTTCAGAAATTCCAACATAGCAGAAAATTATCTGCAGGCAAAAAAAGAACTTTCTAGGTTTTTTGTTTGTTCGTTTTGAAACAAGAACTCAATAAGAGGGGAGAAAAGAGAAATGGAAAGAAGGAGAAATATGGGCAGGATAAATAGGAAAGACTGAGACCACTGTAGCTTAGGGAATAGAATTCTGGTCTATTTTGTATGATGCCTCTCATTGTCTTTCCCCACAGAAATGAATGGACAACAGATGATGCAAATTCCTCAATTTCAGCGCATCTGGGAAGGAGAGAACTTCACCACATACTGCAATTCTTCAGGCATTTTAAGCAGCTTTCAGTGGTATAAGCAGAAGCCTGGGGGACGTCCAGTCCTCTTGATGATGTTAACACAGGTTGGAGAAGTGAAGAAGCAGGAAAGACTGACAACTCGATTTGGAGAAAGAAGACAGGACAGCTCCCTGCATATCACCGCCACCCAGACAACAGATGCAGGAACCTATTTCTGCGCAGCAACACAGTGCTCCCCAAGCACCTGCTGCCTGTACCCAAACCTTGCCCTGGGAATCCAAAAAGAACTTCTCATCCTTCGCATAACTCAGAAGCTAGAGAAAGCTAAAGTCACACTGTCTGCAAAGAGACAACATACCTCTTCCCATGGTAATAGCAATGTGTGTAGAAATTTACTCATTGAGACATGATAATTTAATTCCTAATATTCAATTATTGGTTTTCTCTTACACAGATGTCTCAGGGAATGCCAATCATTCCAAGAAGAATCAGTGGAGTTTGAGAGCATCTTTCAATGATACCACAGATTCCCAAGCTGCTTCTTTCAAATTTCAACACCAGAGGAAATGTTGCTGAAAGGTTTCTCCTTAAAGAAATCATAAACATAATAAATCAATAAAAGATTGAAGGTATAAATATGTTTAACCTGATTTAAGCATTATACAGTGTAAAAATGTATCAAGGATTACTTGGAACCTCATTGATATATACTACTTCCATGTTTGTATGTATGGATTATTTTTCAAAAAAAAATGATGATAGCTCGCCTGAGCTCAAATGGTCCCCCTAAGTGGCCAGGCTCCTTTCTCACCACTCCTTCCCTGAGGCCCTGCATGTGGTCTCTTCTCATGGCCATTCTCTCATGGAAGCTGCTTGTCTTACAAGATGGCTCAGGGCTTCGAAAACTGTTAAAGTGGAGCTACTAGGCCATTTTAATATTTAGGCAAATAATTGCAATGATGTTAATTTTGCTTCATTTTGTTTATTAAAGTGAGTAACGGAGTTAGACTACATTGAGTTTGGAAGAGGACTATACAAGGGTATGAGTATCTGTGGGGGCACTTTAGACACTTCCTAAAGCAAGTATTGGAATACACACACTCCCTATGACAAGTGGATACTAGAGTGCTAACAAAGCACAATACACACTCCATGATTATCAAACCCATGTGAATTTTAACTGTCAAATACAACTCATATTCATTTCCTTATATCTATACTCCTTGCTCTTTTCCTATTACAGGCATTTAGC
>RJWM01015297.1:0-48192 GCA_004363535.1 Dasyprocta punctata
GGCTAAGCATCCATTTCTGGTGATATGTGTTAAGCTGAAGGTCTGCGTTTTCAGAGTAACATATTTGCTTTATAGAACAGTAGAGGCCACTGATGTCATTTCCCAGTATTAACCTGTATGGGCCACAAGTACTAGGGTGCTATTTCACGTTTATTTAGATTGTTTTCAGGCAATTAAGAGACTTCATTACCTTTATGGTGCCTTCTTAATTACTCTCCTCTTTGGTTATTATTCACTCTTTTTATCTATGCTTTGCATCTCCAGTGCTTGTTACATCCAGGGGAAGGACAGGGCAGTGGTTACTAGAAAGTCCTCAAAAGCGTCTACACCAGCAGGCCACAATTTTGCAGTTCTTGATCTGAAACTTCCCAAGTGACCAGAAAGAATGATGTCTTCATGTCTTGGTTTAAATGTATGGCAATAGGATGACACAGAACACTCCTGAATCATCTTCAGAGATAATTGTTTGCAGTGGTTCCCAGTGAGTGGTTAAAGGTTTGGGAACTTGTGAACAACACACCCCCTTTTTGTCTATGTTTGGATGTGTGAGAGTACTGACCAGGTTTAGGTTTTGTGTCAAACACCTCAGCTAGTGGTGGTGGTCAGATACTCAGCTTCATTTGCATGACAGCTTGTCCACCTTGGAGGACTCTATTGGGGATCTGGGGCTGCTGAATTCATGTCCTGGCTCTCCCTGCTTCAGCAGTGTGATCTTGGGTGAGCACTAGACCTGTTGGGTCTTAGTGTCTGCATTGTTACCCAAACAGTAAATCGAGGAAATGCAGACAAACATACTTCCCAGGATACATCACACAAGTGCTTGGAGGGTTAGCCATAATGAGTAGTATTACTCCTAGTGTCGTTGGCTATGGAGCCAACTCAGGTCTTGGATGGGTATCCAACACTTGATGGCAGTGAAGTTGGTGTATGTAGTCTGCCTGCGACATGTGGGTCTGGGGCGGGGGCCTTTAATAGACCTTATCCTACCAGGGGTGGGAGGGAGACAGGGAAACAATGCCTGCTTTTTTTCTTTTTCTTTTTTTTTTGAGTCTCACTATCCAGGCTGGTCTTGAACTCACGGTGATCCTCCTGCTTCTGCCTCCTGAGTTCCGGGATTATAGGTGTGTGCCGCTACACCTAGCTACAACACCTGTTCTGAATTGTGTATTTAGGCCCCCTGTATTTTCACCAATAGGTGTTAGCCCTCAACAAGTACCTGTCAGAACATAACCTTGATTTCACACTTGATCTTAGCCAAAAGGCCGAGAAGTGATATAACCTTGATTTTCAGGTACCACTCAGTCTCTATCAAGAGCTGCTTGAGAATTTTTTTTTGGTACTGGGGATTGAACTCACAGCCTCACACCTACCAGGCAGGTGCTTACGCTACTGAGCTAAATCCCTGGCCTGAGAGAGAATTTTAACCATTGACAAAATGAAGCTTTGTCCACCAGTGAGCGTGGAAACCCTGGGCTGGTTTTAGGGGTGTGAGAGACAGCCCCACGTGGTTACTGTTAATCCCAAGGATGGTGTTGTATTCAGAGATTGCAAGTAGAACATGACAATACAGAACACATAATTCGTAGGTTTTTTTTTTTTTTGGTATCAGGAATCGAACTCATAGCTTCACTCTTGCCAGGCAGGCGCTTAAACCACGGAGCCAAATCCCCATCCCTATTTTTTGAGATAGGGTCTGACTATGTAGTTCAGGCTGGCCTTGAACTCACTTTGTAGCTCAGGCTGGTCTCAAACTCACAGTGACCCTCCTGCCTCAGCCTCCCAAGTGCTGAGATTAAAGGCGTGCGCCCTCATGTCCGGCTGAAATTCATAGTATTATTTATAATGGTCACCCAAGGAGTCAAATACAAAGAAAGTACAGGAAGTCTGGCCACACACTAAAGACCTTGAGAATCCAACCAAGAGCCTAGATCCCACAGCAGTGTCTTGCATGAGTCCAGCTGGAGGCCTAGAGCCCACAACAATGATTCATGCAAGTTTATTTCGTGAATCTGCACTGGGAAAGTCCAAAGGTCGGTGGTGGAAACTAGAAAGTCTTTGCCAGTGGGATGAAGGAACTGTGCCAGAAGGTTGAGGATTCGGCACTGGAACCAAGAAGTGATGCTCAAAATAAGAACCAGGGCTCCCCCCAAAAGTACTACAGTCATCTTCAGCGACAGTGAAGTCCTGAACTCCTTCAATGATGAGAACGAGCTGGGCGAGGTGGCACATGCCTTTAATCCCAGCCCTTGGGAGGCTGAGGCAGGAGGATCATTGTGAGTTCGAGACCAGCCTGGGTTACAAAGTGAGTTCAAGGCCAGTCTGAACTGCATAGTGAGACCCTGTCTCAAAAAATAGGGCCAGAGATTTAGCTCAGTGGCCTAAATACCTGCCTGGCAGGCATGAGGTTGTGAGTTCGATCTCTGGTACCAAAAAAAAAAAAAAAAAAAAAGAACAGCTGAGTTTTTATCAGGAAGCCAGCATGACAAACTTCTGGAGATTAAACAGTATGCATCTTCCCCTGTGGAGCCAGGAAGCAATGCTCAAAGTAAGGACCAAAGCTCACCCAAAGTGACCTGCAGCCATTCTTATCGACACGGTTCCGAGCTCCTCCGATGATGACAGCCAAGTTCATATCAAGGAAGCCAGCAGACAAGCTCTCCAGGAGAACCAACAGCTCCAGACAACATTTAGGAAAACCCACAGTGCCATTCTCTTCCTCTCTACTTCTTTTTATGCTGGCAGAGGTCCTCAAGTGGACCCTCTACACTCAGCACCACACTGATTTAGTTCAGCTGGTTTAAGTTGACCATCAGTTTTCAGTCCACCACAGATAGCATCTTGGTGGCACAGAACTGAACTTTGCCCACTCACCTGTGATGCAGGTGGTGGCAGCCCCAAGCCTCCGACTCTCCTGTGGTGGTGTTACAGAGCCCAGGTCTGAACTCAGAGGTGTGTTCTTTGTGCACATCACACCACATGCTGTGTGGCTCCTTTCCCCCTTCATTTGAACATTCACTCTGAGGCCTTGGGAGTCCCTGCCTGTATCTACCTGCTGGTGTCCACCAACTACCTCTGCTGACCCTTTGCACACAAGGTACTCCATGTCTCCCCACCCTCTCTTCAGTGGACGGTGGTTCTGTACAACTGCCTTTAGACCAGCATTCTCCTTTTCCCTGATGTGCCCTATCTTAGTCCTTTTTCTGCTACTATAATAATTCCCCAGACCAGGTGATTTATAAAGAGAAATTCACTTTGCTGCAGGCTTTGGAGGTTGGGAAGCCTAGAACATGGTGAGACTTTGGTTGGCCACAGGGGAAGGTGGAAGGGCAAGACTGAGAGGAAGGAGCCACATTACCTTTCTCCAGGCGTTCCCTTGCGATGACTCACTCCAAAGAGAAAAGCTCCACCCCTTTTTTGGGGGTGGAGTCCTCATGCCCAACAGTGGCACTAATGTTACCTCGAGTTTTAGAGGGAACAGCTTTCAAACCACAGCTTTCTCTGGTTCCTAGATTGTAAGCTTTATACTGAAGGTTCTCAGCTGTGCTGTGTACAGGCACAGGATACTTGCCACTGGATGGACCAATGTGTCTGGTTTTTAGTGCCTGTGGTTGAAACCATTTTGACGTCTAGCTATTCTCCCAGGGTTGATCTCCTGTCTTGATACTGGAATTAAGTCAGTAAACCATTTCAGGGAATTTAATTAACATATTACTAGTAGGAAAGTGGAATTACAAAATTGCATAGATTGTTCGGCTTGTTCTGAGCTGGGAGCTATGTTGCCATCAGGTTGACACCATACTGAGAGTGTCTTTGAGTCCCTATGGGGTCCTCTTTTGAACTATGTCCACAGGAGAGCTGCTGTGATCAGTGAAGAGGAGGACCATGTGAGAGTATACTAGTCTGCCTACTTGCTTTTTTTTTTTTTTTTTTTTTTTTTAATTGGTACCAGGGATCGAACTCGTGACCTTGCACTTGCCTGGCAGGCGCTTATGCTGCTGAGCTAAAACCCCAGCCTGCCTGCCTGCCTGCCTGCCTTTCTCTCTCTGTCAGTCTATCTGTCTGTCTGTCTGTCTGTCTCTCTCTCTGTCTCTCTGACTCGGGCTCTTACTATGTCATTCTGACTGGCCTTGTACTTGTGGCAATCCCCTTGTCTCAGCCTCCCAAGTGCTAGGTTTATAGGCATACACCACTATGCCCAGTTCTCTGGTTGTCTTTTTGAAGTAACTTGTCACAGACTATCTTGAACTTAGCCCCCTGCTCTTTTTTTGCTTCTACAGTATTTCTTGGGATTATGAAAAATTTTTCTCAAGCCTGTTTTTTTGTGCAAAGTAGACTTGCCTCAACGTATTGGTATAATTCAAGGAGACATTTTTAACTGTACTTTAAAAAAATCTTACTTTCTTTCAAAGGTAGTTTTATCAGGTAGAGTTGTAGTTAAAACTGTCTGATAAAAGAACTGGGAGATCCTGGGCATGATGGTGCATACCTATAATCCCAGCACTTGGGAAGCTGTGAGTTCGAGGCCAGTGTGTAGCTACATAATGAGTTCAAGGCCAGTTTGGGCTATATGGCAAGACCCTCTCTCGTCGTAAATGACACTCCCCCCTTCAAAAAAAAAAAAAAAAGGAGTGCGAGAAATCAGATCATATAAGCAAGAATTCTGTGTGGAATAATCATCTGGTGAAATAACTGTCCTTTCTGCACATGGGCCCAACTATGGGTGATGGTGTTTATAGCGCCATGATGAATCAGAGTTTGGGGCCTACCTATAACTTTGATCCCTGGGTTAGCCTCTCAGACTGGGGTGCCCAAGCCATCATGTTTCCAAGAAAAACCTGTTGGATGCCTAGCCCTTGTCCCTTGTACAGCCTTGGGGACAGATTGTAGAATGGTTCAACTCAGACCAAGGGCCTCCAGCTAAATTGTGCGACTTTGCCTGAATGGTCTACACGAAGGACGCAATTCGTGGCAAACACCTGCTTCCTGCTGAGCAAATAGGGCTTGGTGATACTCTGGAAGATCCTGGACTCCCAGGCTCAGGACAGCTGCCCTGAAGGTGACCCCTGAAGTGTTGTGGAAGACGTGAGCATGGCCTCCCCACTCTCCGGAAGCTCATGTCTGATTTCCACCCTTGTCCCTGGGCTGTGTGCCCTCTGTGTAAAACACTGTGGTCCTGAGTCTTGTCTTAGAGACTTGTTCAGCCTGAGCGTGGTTTGGGGGATCAGTACAGCCTGTCATATCCTCTGTACCCTGAAACTTACACAGATGGAGCTCCAGAGAGAGCTGACGTCCAGTTCTGGGTGGTGACAGACAGCAGAACATGGGGAGCTCCTGCAGAGTGCAGCAAATGATGCTGTGCATAGGGATACTGTGGAGTCATGGCAACAGCAGGTCCTTGGTGCCTTGGACTGGGCTCCCCATGAGAACCTCTACTCTGGAGCAGTCAGTGATTTCCGCAGGCTTGCCTTGTGGCTCTGGCACTTACAGAATTCTGTGGAATGATCTTCTGTTTAACTGTGGTTGTATGTCATTTGTTTTCAGGCACATGGACTCCGTTTAATCCAGTGACTGTCAGGTCAATCATTTGTAAGTATCTCTGCAGACAGGTGAGGTCGACTTTCCCTGGGTGCTGCTTGGATGGGCTTGTCTCCACTTTGGCTGTGGCTTGGGACTGGGCCCTGGCATCCTATTTTCCCTACCTCTGTGCTGCTTTTTTCTGTGTATATTGCGTTTGTTTGTTCATTTGTTTGTCTGTTGTTGTTTTTTTGAGATAGGATATCATACAGTTCAGGCTGGCCTTGAACTCACTGTGTAGCCCAGGCTGCACTTGAACTCACAGTGATCCTCTTGTCTCAGCTTCCCCAGTGCTAGGATTATAGGTGTGCACCACTATACCCTACTGATTCTTTAGTTTTAATTTACAGCTAAATGTATTTTTCAGTTTCTAATTTCAAGACTTATTTGGTTATTTTTGATAGTCTCTTATTGCTTATTTTTTTGTGATTCATCTTTTATGTCTCTAAAGGTTATATATGATATCTTTTAAATTTTGAGTGAAAATTTCTCTGAAAAACTATACATATGAACGCACTTTCCCTGTGTTGCTGATGACCCTGACCCCTTGAGAGTCTGATCTGCAACTGAGTTATTCCTGCTGAGCCTCACACATGTGGTTACTTTCCTTGATATTTTTGTAATTCTCCTTTGTATTAAGGGTTTGTGGTTGGATGAACTCAGTACAGCAAGCCAGAGCCTGAGCTGGCACATGTCCTTCAGAAAGGACTCATGTTGTTGATGTTGGCCAGGGTGTGGGTTCTCAGCATGGGTCCTTCCTGGCTGCACAGGAGTCCCTAGCGAGGATTTGAGGTCCCAATGCAGAGAAGATGGGTCTGCAGCCTCATGGTCTCAGAAGAAAATTTGCTATTCCTTTGATTTCTGGAAGGTTTGTTTTGCTGTGAGGTAGGTTTTCCTTAACCTACTTGTCGAAAGATGTAGCTCCCTTCTAGGTTCTATTTTATTTTATTTATTTATTTATTTATTTTTTAATATTTTATTAATAATAAAAGACAAGACAGAAGAGAATCCCCCATACTTGCTACATTGCCTGTTATAAAGAGATGCTTGGGTTGCTGCCCAGAGGCCTGGCCAAATCTACAAAACAAAAGTTGGTTGATGTTCGTTGGTTGCTATTGATCCAGCCAGACCTCCGAAACAGCAGGTTGCTTGGGGGGGGATGGGGGGGTGGTTTAGTGTTTGTGCCCGATTCCAAGCCCGCGCGGCAGTGCCGCGCGGGCTGGGCGGGGGTCCCGCGAGGGGTCCTACTCGTTCTCCTCCAAGGCCCTGATATCAGGACCCCAGAGGGCAGTCCATATTGCTTCCTGATCCATGCCTGCCCCGCGCGGGCCGGGCGGGGGTCCCGCGAGGGGTCCTACTCGTTCTCCTCCAAGGCCCTGATATCAGGACCCCAGAGGGCAGTCCATATTGCTTCCTGATCCATGCCTGCGCCGCTAGGTTCTATTTTAGTATGGGTTCATTTCTTCACCATGCAGGGCCATGCCCTATGTCTCAGGTGCTGTTCCCTACCCAGCCTCCTATTCTGTGTACAAGTTTGAATCTATGAGGGTGGGTTGTCCATACTGTCTTTGAGCTCTGTAGTGCTTTGCAGAGAGTTGCAGGCAGTGCATGGAGCTCATCCAGGCAACGGTATGTTGATAGAGCTCTTGAGTGTGCTGATGTGCGACCCTGGGGATGATGTGGCTGGGGCAGGGTCACCTGTGCACCTCCCTGCTGGAGCAGGGCCACGTGTCGGAGCCAGCCACAGCAGTCACTCGTCCACCCTTCAGTGCAGCCTGTGTCCCAGGTAGGGTTGTGGAAACCAGCACTGGGGTGGAAGCCTCATTTTGCATGATGTGGAGGAGCATTAACACTATTGCACACAGTTTTCTTATGTGAAATGTCACTGAATTATAATGGGAAGTCTTACTGCAGTCTCCAGTCAGCCCCGGTGCCTGAGGAGGCCCAGTGGTTCATTTCTCCTCAGTAGTATTGAGTTACGTGTACATAGTTAATATGTAGTTATCTGTTTTTTATGTATTTGGAGCTACACTGTTTTGTTGTGTTGTATTTTGATTTTGGGGATTGAACCCAAGGGTATCACACTGAGTTGCCCTCCCCAACCTTGTTTTTTTTATGTTGAGACAGGGTCTCACTAAATTGCTAAGTTGTCCAGGCTGGGCTTAGCAATTCCGAATCAGCCTTTCAGAGTTGTAGGTGTATAACACCATGCCCAGGTAAAGCCAGGTCTAACTTCTTTTTTTTTTTTTGGGAGCTTTGTAACTTTATTTGAAAGTTAGTTCTCGTCCACGTTGACTGTCTGGAGATTTTTGAATGTGGTAACAGGGACATAGGTTACCAACGTATACAGCTTGTTGGGTGAATCTTCGTCCTCATTATGTTTTCTGGACAACCGTACACGGATGCGATATGGCACATTCCTTGTTCCTTTGGCCCAGACGGCTTTGTTGAGCCTGGTGTCAATGCGCACATCTGGAGTCCCCATCTCCTTCATGGCAAACTTCCGGATCTCCTTAAGGGCCCGAGGGGCGCGTTTCTTAAAGCCCACTCCATGGATGCGCTTGTGAATGTTGATTGTGTATTCTCGGGTTACCACCTCGTTGATGGCAGAACAGCCCTTCTTCTCGACACCCTTCTTCGCGGGAGCCATTTTGCTGGGCCCAAGTTGGAAAGGACAGGTCTAACTTTTTAAAAATCTAAAGCTAATAGGACGGTACTCTAAGGTGTCTTTTTTATAACTAAAATACATAGGCTTCCGTTACTCCATGAGGACTGTTATGAACCTTTCCCAGGAGATATATGTAGCCCTTGGGGTACAGAAGAGTCAACTTTGGCTCTGGATTAGGAGCTAGAAGAGTAGAAGACACTTGACCTGCACCCCAGATTCCTTCTGATGAAACAGAAACACCCACAGTGGACTTGCTTTCCAGAATCTACTTCAGTGCAGAACATTGTTTTAATTTTTACCATGGTGTCACTATAGTCTACTGCACAGCCCTTAGTGTCCATTCTTTCTATTGTTATTTAGAGCTGGGACTGGATATCCACCCCTGACGGCCCCTGGCAGAAGGGACAGGGCTTTTAGGGATCCAAACATACTCAGTAAATGAGCATGTCTTAGCTGGGGCTTAGTCACAGGTTGGTACTGTGCTGGCGTCTGGGAGGACTGAGGCCTACAGTGACACCTGAACTCATGCACTGTAGTTGAGCCTGTGTAGAGCAGGGACCTGACTGTTGCTATTGTCTGCTTTATCTCAGCTATGTTTGACCGGGAGAACAAAGCTGGTGTCAACTTCAGTGAGTTTACGGGCGTGTGGAAGTACATCACAGATTGGCAGAATGTCTTCCGCACCTACGACAGGGACAACTCCGGAATGATCGACAAGAACGAGCTCAAGCAAGCACTCTCAGGTTTTGGTAATTCACTTGTGTTGATTGTGTAGCATATTTCATTTTGGAACCCAGGGGCCCCTGCAGTGCCTTCTGTTTTGTTCAACTTACTGACTTTTAACTCAGCCATGTCAATTTCTGTTTACATTGTACAGGTTCATGTTTCCTATTTAGGTCCTGCGGGCCTATGTTTGACTGGAATCTTTTACAGTTTTTCCTCCAAAATGAGATAAGGGCTATGCAAATCATCTGTTCACTTTTGTGAAGTGTGTTAATGTCAAGAACAAAATTGAGAATGTGGCTTTTAAAGTAACTTAAAGTGGACAAATGAAAAATTGTGTGGAGCAGCTTTTGTTGCATGATACACCAGAATACAGGGTAAAGGAACCCTAGGAAACGATTCTGTAAGTTACCAGGTCTAGCTTTCACTCTGTCCAAATTTTGCTCTTCCGGAGTTAGAGGAAGCACACGAACCCATTCTCAAGTGCATCTAGCCTGTGAACTTGGCACATGTGCACACATGGACACTCCCATCGGGCTCAGGTGTGTGACAGTGTGCCGTGCTTCTCACAAGTGTTCATAGTACCTGTCCAGAGTGTAGCCAAGGCTGCCAGAGCTGGTCTTGGATGGGAGGGGTTACAGAAATTGAACCCAAGGCCACATCCGTGTCGGGCAAACACTGTACTATGTCCCTAGCCCTTTTTATTTTATTTTAATTATTTTTAATTTTGAGACAGGGTCTCTGAGTTTGTGCAGACTGGCCTCAAACTTGCTAACATCTTACCTTAGCCTCCAAAGTGACTGGGATTACAGGCCTGAGCCACCACACCTGTTGCTGGTGTTTCTGTTTATGAAGTAAACACCAAAATGTTTGGAACAAGCTCTAGAGTTGTTATAGTTGCACCAAAATTTTTGTCTGTTTGGGACAATTTCACTCAGTGCTTTGTTCATATGGCTTATATTACCAAAATTTGTGCTTTACCTAAAGGGTTGCTTATAAATGCCTTTTAGAAAGTTGGTTATGATTTAATGTATCATGGCTTGTTTGAGTTGTACTACCCTAAAAAACATCACTTCTTGTGACTGCTAATGTAGCTCCTGTACTTCTCTTTGCCTCTCTAACATACCTTGTGGGTGTTTCCTCTCCCTCTTACATTATGAGCTTCTCCATATGACTGGTTAGAGGCACAGAGTCTCCCTAGGAAGTTGTGTTCAGTTTTGGGCCAGGATTTGGATAGGATGACTACAAGTTGAAACTTGGGATGCAGATGACTTTCTCTGCCTTAGGTCCTGGCTGGCCTCTGTCTTCAGGGACAGTGACGAGAATGACCTGTGTGGAGAGTGGCCCTAGGGTCCAGGGAGGCCCCTGGTCCTGGACAGGGCTGAGCAGGAGATAAGTGGGGCTCAGTGCCACCTAGTGGGGCAAGGGCCTCTTGGACTTGGGGATAGGCCTGGCTTATAAATCATGTCTGGATGAATCACTTCAGTGTCACGGAGCATCACCCTGCTCCAGGATAGAGGCCCTGGAGCTCTTTTCAAGGTCTTGGGAACTGGTGAAGACAATAATCTTGGCCTTCCAGGTTCTCTTGAATCCTGGGCAGAGCAAGGACATTCCAGAAATCCTCATGCATGTGGCAGTGGTAGGAGGTGTTGGTCAGAAACCAGCAGGGTAGTGTCAGATTCTTCTGAGCCTTTCCTGGAAGGATAGCACTATGTGTGGAGCTTTTGTAGTGGTCTCCTCAGTTTCTTCCTGTGTATGTGATTTCATAGGGCTATCTCCCCTTATCATCCTCCATTGAAAGGAACATGATCATTCTACTTGCGTATTATTTTGGAAAGTGTTTGGTGGTCATTGTTACTAAGTTGGCTTTAGAAGCAAATATCCCTTTTAGTTTTTGACTCTTGAAAACAGGTGTATTGTGTGGTAAACTGGGGGGCTCAGCAGTGGCCAAGGGACTTGCCACAGATGTCTCTGGTGGCACATTGTGACTCATAGTGCCTGCTGGAGTCTGATAATCCATCTTCCATGCTCTCAAACCATGCTAATACCTACAGCCAGGTCCTGAGACCCTGCTAGGCACAGATACCTCCCCCAGCAGTTTGTTGGCTTGAAGTCTGGTTCATCCACAGCAGCATGGTCAGGATAGACCAGTCCTCACCCCAAACCCCTTCTTCTGACTCTTTCCCTCCCTCACTCAGCCTCTCTGGTAACTTTTGCAGTTTCCGTTTGTTTGTATTTACTTGCATGTGTATGTATGTATGTTTATTTATTTATTTAGAGACAAGATCTCACTATGTAGGCAGGCTGGCCTTGAACTCACTTATGTAGCCCAGGGTGGCTTTGAACTCAGTGATCCTCCTTTCTCTGCGTCCCAAGTGCTGGGATTACAGGCGAGTGCTACTATGCCCAGTCAGTTTCCGTTTTTAATAATGAAAACATTGTGGGAGCGTAATGAACCTACTTCAGTCATTTCCTGTCTCTTCGTTGCATTTGTTTCCCTTTTATGGCTGAATATTTTGGAGCAGATCCAAGGCCTGTGCCACCCCATGTGCTCATTCTGTAACTGGGGCACATGGACATATACCTGTTCGTGAGATTGTGCTGCCATCCACTTGCCTTACAAGGTTGACAACATTTCTGTGATTGTTCTGACTTAGGCTCAAGCAAAACTCAGGCACAGGTCCCTTTTCTTTCATGCTGTTGTTAGTTGGCTGGAGGCATAGGTTGGTGCTGCATGGATCCTTTTCAGTCACTGATTTCAGTCCAGTTTTTCTCAGGAAGTGCTGTGACTGCCAGCTGTGCTGCTCCTGGGGCCAATGGCAGTGGGTCAGGGGCCTGGCCTGGTGTTGACCCTTCAGCCCAGCAGCCATGTGGCCCAAGCCTGGAGTGTCTGCAGGCTAGTTTTCTGGGGGTATCATCTTTCCTGTGAATTCAAAGGGAGATGACTCTGAACCGTCTATGAGGGCTGTTTGGTTCCTGGAAGCAGACGTAGAGAAAATATTCCTGTCCCCATTCAGTGAGGCTGTTGTCACTTCTGAGGACTCTGGCAGGGCAAGCTTGGCAGCAGCAGGGAAAGACAAGGGGTGTCCCCATCCCCTCTCAGTCTGATCATGCAGAGGCCCGAGAGGGCTGAGACTCACCTGAGGAAGTCGTGGCTTGGCTGCTGTATGAAGGCTGGGCTCTGGTGGCTCATCTTGCTGTGTGGCATAGCTCCAGGGGAGGAGGAATAGATGGTTTATGTGGAGGGTGAAATGCTGGCTCAGCAGCAGTATTTCCAAATCAAAGTATTGGTCTGAGACAGAAGGCATGGAAAGCGGCATCCCCAGCCCCAGCAAGCTGGTTCAGCCTGTGGTTCGCACACCATGTCTGGGTGGCCTGGGCCTGGGGAGCTCGCTGACATGCGTGTAGAGCAGCTATGGGTGCCAAAGGTGTGCTTTCTCCAGGTTTTGACCTCTAAAATGAGCATTCTTCTTTCATGGTTTGCTTTTTATCATTCCCTTTACTAGCCTCACCTTTGTTCTCACTTTCTTATGACAGGAAAATTAGAAGTTCAATCCAGAAGGCAGGGAGTTGCTTCCATGTCTGTCAGACAGGATCCTCTGTCTTTTTTCCCTTTTCCTCTATACCTGCCCTGTTCTGACAGGAGGCCAGCACTGGCTGTCAGTGTCTGTTCCACACCACACAGGCAGTACCTCGTGACCATGCCCCAGGTTCTGTCTTCAGTGAGCTGGGCTCAGTTAGGGCTGCTGGCTGACCTGCCAGCCACATGCCAGTTGTTGGGAGGTGTGGCAGCCAACCCTACCCGCTCTTTCTTCAAACTTCAGTTGGAGTTCTGTGTTCCTCTTAGGCTACAGAGAAGGGTCCTGTACTGACCTCCATCACTTGTTTATGGACACCTAAACTGAGGAACGAGCTCACTGGCCACTCTGAAGGTGCTATGAACATGTTGGCATGTTTGAGTCTTAATCAGTAAAATGACTAAGTGTATATACAGGTAATTAACTGTGAGATTCACTCAGGCAGTAGGTGTGAGACCCGCAAGACTGAAAACCAGTAAAAATCTGTTGGCACCTGGATCTTGTCTCCTCAATCAGTAAGGACACTGCAGTCACACAGGTAGTAGATGTATCCTCCTTCAGTGTGTCTTCAGATGTGTTTGGGCACATTGGGTGCGTCCACAAGGCTTCAGAGCCATCTCCCTGTTGGAGACCTTTCTTCAACATGCTCGGCGTATTGAAATGGAATCACACACTTGAGGACCCAGTGGTAATTCTGCGCTACTTTATCCCCTCAGTGCCCTGATGTCAGATGCCCTGATGTATTTGGGGGGCCCCATCGGTTTACCCTTTTCCTCAGGTCAGCATCTGTTTAACTGGAACCTTCTGTGATACTTTAGTTTTCAAAGCATTCTCTGGTAATGAATGGGCAGGGCAGAGTCATTTAGAACGTTGAGGTTGAGGTGGCTTCCCTGGGTTTAGAACACCAGGCCTGGCTGCCCTGGGGTGACTTGTGTGCACAGCATGGAGTGAGTGCAGTTAACTAACAAGCATTGAGCTCACAGCAAATGACAGAACAGTGGTGGCTTGTCCTTGTAAGTTGTGATACTGGTCTCCAAGTAGGTCACATCATAGTACTGGAAATGTAAATTTATTTCAGACTAATGTAAGCCACTCTTGGTTCTCAGAATGTATTTGAACAAATTTGCACTTTTACTTCCACCAAGCTGTCGTTTGCGGTTAAGCTGTGGGGTCTTGGGAGGGAAAACGGGGGCACAAGGAACCTGCCGGTTCTCTTGACTCTAGTCTTTCTTCTCCAAGGCTACCGGCTCTCTGACCAGTTCCACGACATCCTCATCCGCAAGTTTGACAGACAAGGACGAGGGCAGATCGCCTTTGATGACTTCATCCAAGGCTGCATTGTCCTGCAGGTGACAGTGGGTTTGTCTCAGCCATGGAGGCCAGGTGGGGCCAGAATGGGGTGGCCATCAGAGTGGCACCTGGTCTTGTATCAGCAGATCAGGCTCAGTTAGAGTTAGTTTTTGGAGCCTGTAAGAGTCTCAAGTCAAGCATGATGGTACATGGCTGTAATCCCAGAACTTGGGAGGCTGAGGCAGGAGGAGTGCCATAGTTCAAGGCCAGCCTGAACTACATAGTAAGGCCCTATCTCAAAATACCCTCTGCCCCGCAAAAAAAGAGTCTTTGGAGAAGTAGCTAGTTCTGTTAACCGAAGTGTAAGCAGCAGTGCTATTTCTACTCTTGAAAATCTGTCACACACTACAAAATGACATTCTAGTAGTCCAAAAGATTATAATGAGCTGGAAAGTTCCTCTCTCTTGGTGACATTGGCACTATCATATCATCATGGCACCAGGCATTACATGTTTACAGTGATGCTGGTGTAAACCTTCACTGCCACTGGTAGGAGGAGTCTGGCGTGTGCAGTAAGTAATCCTTGATAATAGTTTGTTCACTGGCTTACATATTTGCTGTACTATACTTTTTATTGCTATACTGTAACACCTTCTACTCATTGAAAAAGTTTACAGTAAACAGCGTGCCATGCAGCAGCTTCATGCATCAAGTGTTACTGCATTTGTGATGAGGTTCCTCTAAGCAACTCTAGGACAGTGGTGATGAACCTTTTAGAGATCAAGTGCCCAGACTGCAACCCAAAACCCACTTACTTATCGAAAATTGCCAGCACTGTAATTAAATCTGAATACTGATCAGCTGATGAGTTGTGGATAATGAGTCTTGGCTGGTGACATTATTGCCTGGTGCTGTTACTGCTTTCTGAGAGTGTGCGTGTTCCCCTTGTACACTGTTATCTGGTCTTCAGCTGCTTGGGTGATGATGGGGTGACTTGGCTTACATGCCCACAGAGAGGGATCTGTGTGTCTATTGTGGCACATATGTTATAGGTTTGCCAGCACCGCTCTGGGATATTCAGAAGACCATGCAACCCTCAGTATATCCCTGCCCTCAGGACATCCCTGCTGGGAACAGTATGTGGCTCTCACAGCACCACTTGCCTGGCTCCGTGCAGTCCCTGCTGCTGCTTCTAGGAAGAGATCCAGGTTTTGTGGGTTTAAGCTTGGGAAATGTGGTGGATTGATAAACCCTATAT
This sequence comes from Dasyprocta punctata, assembly GCA_004363535.1. Lineage (NCBI taxonomy): Eukaryota > Metazoa > Chordata > Mammalia > Rodentia > Dasyproctidae > Dasyprocta > Dasyprocta punctata. The sequence continues at coordinate 15,092 of RJWM01015297.1, forward strand.
ATATCTTAAATTTTTTTTACTATGAAACATTTCAGTCAGAAACAGCAGCAGAAAGAGGAGCTGGGTAGCTGGGCGTGGTGGCGCACGCCTTTAATCCCAGCACTCGGGAGGCTGAGGTAGGTGGAGCGTTGTGAGTTTGAGGCCCGCTTGGGCTACAGCGCGAGCGCAAGGCTGGCCTGAGCTACATAGTGCGACCCTGCCTCAAAAAACCAGGGCTGGGAGTTTGGCTCAGTGGCTTAAGCGCCTGCCCTGGCAGGCGTGAGGCTATGAGTTCAATCCCCAGTGCCGCCAAAAAAAAAAAAAAAAAAAGAGGAGCTGGGTATGGTGATACATGCCTATAGTCCCAGCACTTGGGAGGCTGAGGCAGGAGGATTTCTGTGAGCCTGGGCTACATAGTGAGTTCACCTGAACTACATAGTGAAACCCTGTCTCCAAAAAGAAAACAACAACAACAACAACAAAAACCTAGGAGCAGAGCGGCAGGGTAATATTCAGATTCATTAGTGTGAGCTCAGGACAGTTACATACACACCTGCTCACAGCTGCATGCCACCCCATCACCTGAAGCAGACTCTGATTTATGGGATGCAAATGTGTTCTCTGTAAATGCTTCAGGAGGACCTGTCTGTGAAAGGTAAATCTTTATATGTAGTTTGGACCCTGCCTGAGGTCACACTTTGTTGTCTTTGGATAGTACTAGGTTTTTAGAAGTAGTGTAGGGTTTTGTAAAATATTCTCAGATTATTTTTCCGATTAAGTGATCAGTAAACATGTACTTCCTCTTATTTTGCCTGCTAGGTACTACACAGTGCCCCATGGTTTCCTTAACCACTTGCCATTCCAATTATTTAAATACAGGATGACCAGAAACTGCGTGTTGTTTGTTAATTTTTATGATATAACAAGAAATATAAAAATGACAGTTTTATCAAATTTATTTAGTGATTTTTAGGGTTAGGTATGTGTTAAAACATTTGCATAACACAACATTACAATCTGGACGGTAGGAGCTAGTCTCTTGAATTCTTTTTGCATTATTGTCTGTCTTTGAACAGTACACTTTACACTGTCATGTTGGCCTTTCCTTTTTGTCTGTGGGTGGTACAATTTCAATAAAACGTCTGCTCACTAAACATGGTGAGGACTTTGATGATGGACATCCTGGTTGGCATTTTGCTGTCCTGTATTTTTTCAGTTATTTGGTGTGTTAAATCTAATCTAAATTGTAGATGACTTTTTGAATTCCATTATTTTGAATAAACAATAAACAAGTTCCATATTGTTTGGTCCAGAAGGTGCACAAATATTTTATAGTAATTTTTTCCTTGCTTTTTGATTACAGGATAGCTTGTTAGATGTTGGTCAACTCAACACCAATCATAGAATTATTATAATTTGACCATTACTGGAATGTTTTTTAGTTTCATTTCAAGTTCTGTCATTTCTGTATTGTGAATCTTTGACAATAAGGAGATATCCTTTTTTGTCTTTCCATTTCATAGCTCAGGCTTTTCCTCTCTGATATGCTAACATTTCTCTCATTTTCAGTTTTATCTTTTGCAGATCTTTTGGCACTTCCTTCCTATTCTGTCTCAGTGTCCCAAACATGTCCATCTTGTTTGTAAAAGAGTATCACTGAGTTTTAGAGAAGTATAAAAATCATATCTAATTATTTACAATAAGAGGTTTTTTTTTGTGTGTGTGTGTGGGGGGCACCGGGTATTGAACTCACAACCTTGGGCAGGTGCTTAAGCCATTGAGCCAAACTCCCAGCCCTAGTTTTTTGAGGCAGGGTCGCACTATGTAGCTCAGGCCAGCCTCAAACTCACAACGCCCCACCTACCTCAGCCTCCCAAGTGCTGGGACTAAAGGTGTGCGCCACCACGCCCAGCTACGATAAGACTTTTTAAAATAGATTTTAGTACAAAATAGTAGGTTATTTTTCACAAATAAGATAAACATGAATTAGCAAAAGAAAATAACCAGAATTTATTATTCAGTTTTACCAGAAACAAACATTGAAGGTAAATACAACATAGTAAATAAGAAACAGTCAATATAAAACAGATAGCGTGTATCTCATGCAAACAAGAAACCACTGGTTGAAATGATGCTTGCTTGAGTGACACTTGGGATAAATAAACTATTAAGTAGATAAAAATGAATCTGGACACATCAGTCCCTGTTCTTCACTTACTGCAGAGACAAGTCTGTAGCATTCAAACTTCAAACTTCAGAGTAGGGGGAGTCTGGTCTGATCTTTGCTGCTCATAGTTCTCTGAGGTTAGGCTTTTCCAAACACTTTAGAAAGAGATGCAGTGTGAAATTCATTATGGACTATGCCTGACTCACTGTAGAGTTAGAGTTTGTGTATCCTGTAAGTAAATCTGATTCCTACATTTCTCTGTAAGCAAAAGTTTCTTGTGTGGACTCTGAATAGCCACATTCATACAGTCAAGTTCCACGAGGAGCTCTCCAATCCCCCAGGCTGGAGTCTTTCAGTATCCTGTGGGGTAAACCTGACAGCCTAAAAATGTTTGTCTTCATTTGCTTTTTTCCAAAAAGGAAAAGGTTTTTTCATAATCATTTATTATAAAATAACATGAAAACCTATAGAACTCTTGGGCAAAAAAGTAAAACATGAAGAGAACATACTCTTCATTCTTCATTCTGTTTTGCAGGATGGGGGATGGAGCCCACAGCTTTGCATATGCTAGGCGAGCATTCCCCACTGCAGCCCCAGCCCCCACGCGTTAGTCTTTAAGCTAGTGTTACCTGCCACTGATGTTTTTGCACACATTCATATGTCACAGAGAGGGGACACTTTCTGAGGGATGCCTTACTGGGGGAGGAGGGTGTCATTACTGCATGAACCTGGCAGCACTTACATACACCAGCAGGGCAGAGTCTGGCACACCTTGGGCACTGTATCAGTCAGCTTTCTGTTCCAATGGAAATTGTCTCAGACAAATCGGCTTAGTAAGAGGAAAGTCTTCTTTTGGCTGATAATTTTGGAGGCTTTGGTCTGTGCCTGCTTGGCCTGTTGCTTTGGGACTGTGATGGGCATCATGGTAGGGGTATGTGGCCAAGGCCTGTTCACCTTGAGGCAACAGATTACCGTATGCCATTTGACCCTGCTTGCTCCCAGTGGGCTCCACCACTCGTATCACCCTGACTTTTAACACATGGGCCTGGGGGACATTAAGGTCCAGACTGAAGCAGCCACTTCTGTATGTGGTTCACTATTGACCAAAATGTAGCTTTGTGGTGCTTGATCATTTCTGTGCTGGCATTTGTCAGACAGAAGTGTTTCATGTGGTAGGTGGGGTGTGCAAGCCCTGCTGGGCCTGCTTTCTTCCATCTCACATGGAATTCCTGTGCCTGTTTTTACTTCTCATTAGACTCTTCCCAGTGTCATCTGGAAGTGGCACTTACCTTAACCACGTCTGTCATGGGGTTTGGTGTCAACACTGCTTCTGGCTTGGCTGTGTCCTCAGACTGTGAGAGGGGAAGTGCAGGGTGAGCAAGAAGAGGGATGCAGCTGGGTGTGGGTCCGGGGCAGGAGTCCAAGTGGGACTGGCTTCACAGTCCTGAGCTGTGCTATGCCCACAGCAGTAAGGGGAGCCGCAAGAGGAGCAATCCACAGGGATGGGCCTGGTGTGGGCAGAGGGCTCCACCACCCTGGTGGGTGTTCAGGTACCCATAGCCAGTATCTGCTAGGAAACGAAGAGATACCTACTGCTGAAATTGGGTTCCTAGGTGCCTTGTACCTAACTACCATTTTTCTTTGGAGCATGAAGATCCAAATGCCTATACTAGCTGGGGGTAGTAGCACATGCCTGTAATCCTAGCACTCAGGAGGCTGAGACAGGAGGATTACTGTGAGTTTGAGGCCAGCCTGGGCTACTTAGTGAGTTCAAGGCCAGCCTGAATTACATAGTGAGACCCTATCTGAAAAAAAGATAAATAAAAATAAATGCCTGTTCTTCTCCTAGAGGCTGACAGATATATTCAGACGCTATGACACGGATCAGGACGGCTGGATCCAGGTGTCTTATGAGCAGTATCTCTCCATGGTCTTCAGCATCGTATAACACAGGCCTCATGAACAGCAGCACCATGTATAAGAAGATGGAAAATGCCAAATCCCTTACCTATCGCGAAATGGGACACGGACAGTTAGATGCGGTTCTTCCTTAGGCTCTGTGTAATTGATAACATGAGGACCAGCTGTACATATGTGAGTAACTGATGAGTGCTCTTGCATCGCTGTAGTAGCTGCATTGCTGTCATAACAGACCTTGGGCTGTGACTCACTGTGCCGTGTGGCAAGACAGTCAAGGCTCAGATTTCTGCTTGGGGAAATGTACCCCGTGCTTTTTTAGACATCTTCAGTTCTGCAGTGGAAATGCTTTTATTAGCCAATAGGATGTAAAAATACAGAACTTGCACAGAGGCTTTTCATGTGCCTTACTTTTTTAAAAAAAGAAATTGTGTTCCCTGGAATGTGCAACATGAGCAATAAAGTAATGGTACAGACTTGTGCTTGCCTTCAGCTTCACACGGCATCCATATACTTACCAGCTGAGACGCATGTGCCCCCAAAGGTGTGTTTTCCCAGACCGGTAGGACAGGGGACAAGAGGCAAGGGTTACACATAGAAGCCCACATCAACAAGGTACACGTGAAGGAGGTGGGACTTAGATTCTGGGAGAGAGGCTTGAGGACATTTGGGTTCTGGTGGGTGCCAGTGGGCAGAAAGTGGGTATCTGTGGGAGCTGTTGGAATCTCAGCGGGCTGGGGTTGGGGCATGGCCCCAAGGGCTTCTCTATGGTATTTGTGATTGGCAGGATCACATGGAGTGAGTGCTGAGGTGCCTGGGTTGTGTTGCAGTGTCATCAAGTGGCACGTGGTGAGTGGCTGGGGCTCTCTGAGGATTTCTACCTGTGTCCCTGCTGGGTCCCTTCTGGACACAGAACAGCAGATGACCCTGGCTCAGTGAGGTCAGTGCTCAGTGGTGCCACCATTGGTCTCACTAGCACCTGGAGTGAACTTCCAGCTCAGGGCCTGGTCACTCACTGCATTCCCTCCCTGGCTCCCGCCCACCCCTAGGCTGCCAAGGAGCCTGTGGAAGTGATCTTCCTCCTCCAGCCTTAGGCCTGGTGAACAGTCTCATTTCTCTGCCGTCACCTATGCCTGTGCATACCTGAAGCATGCACCTGTGTGTACCTATACCACGTGTCTGAGCATGTGTACTATAATCTGAGAATGGAGTACCTCTGTTATGCATTTGTGCCAATATTTGTATCTTGTCTTTACCACACTCCTGTGAGTGCTTACGCCACACATCTGAGGTGAAGCATCTCTGTTACCTGTACCTGTGCCACGTGCCTGAGGGTACCTGTGTCACACACCTGAGGTTAGCATCCATGCACTCCTGAGCATGGAGCGGCTGTCATACACCTGTCCCACATGTCTGAGGTTACCCTTGCCACTCACCTGAAGCTGAAGCATTTCTACCACATACCTATATACTGTACCACTCTCCTGAGCAGCTTAGTACCTGTGCCACACACCTGGCTGTACAGGATCCCTCAATGTCCAATGCTTGTGAAGAAGACCTGGGCCTGGACTCAGGACCTGAGCTCAGCTGCTTTCAGGAGTCTGACTTGTGAAGGCTGAGTGTAGAGTGGGCTAGGGCTTTATCTGTGGGGTATGGACATCATCACTGTTTTGAGAGCCTGTGAAGACAGGTGATTTGCCAGGAGTGGAGGGCCCAAGGTGAGGAGGTGTCCACCTGAAGGAAGCAGGTGCCACTCAGCTGCCCAGCACAAATCCACCTTCAGGCATGGGAGGTCACTGGTGCCTTTCCTGGTGGCCATGCTTGGCCACAGCCTCAGCCACATGGGGGCAGTGTGGACATGCCAACTGCTCCAGGAGCCAGAAGGGCTGTTGGAAGTTGCAGAGATGCTTGTGTCCTTTGTGGCTCATGGTTCATTGTTAGGATGGAGTGAACAGAGAGCTTGCAGTAATGTAGACACACAGTTGAGGTAGCTTCAGGGAGGCTAGGCCACCTGGGACCCTCTGCCAGTCCTCAGTCAGGTTCTTGGAGTTGCCCACCCTCTTGCTACATGGCAGGCATTCCTGGAGGTTGGTACATGTTAGTGTAGAAATGGAGATGCTTCTCGAGACACTGGGTTCTTACCCAGATTCCACCTCAGAAGGTCCTACACAAGGGAACTGTCACAGCTGTCCGTCCTTGGCCACTATCCTGGTGGGGATGTGTGCCAGGTGTAGGGAGGGGAGGGGATGGGGCATAGTCACCCCTTGGGAGAGGGTTGTGGGCAAGCAGGTGTGGCACCCACTTTCCCTGCTGTGGGCTTAGTCTCCAGGATGCAGGTCATGGAGTGTTCCTGCCTTCTGCCACCTTGACCCTGGGCTGCGGAGCCTGTCTGCCCTGGAAGGTGGGGAGTGGGAGAGGGCTCCTGGGCTTCCCCCTTAGCATTAAGTGCAGTTTGTGCCTGTGTGAGTGTGTGGCTATTTGATCCATATCTGATCCCATGCCAGAGGCCCCGGATACCTGGTAGATAACTTGGTAAAGGTGAAGGCTCCCGCGAATATGTGTGTGTCTGATAAACTATACATAAAATTGCTCAAATTTGCCATTTTATTTATTTATTTTTTATTTTATTTTTTTTTGCGGCACCGGGGATTGAGTTCACAACCTCACTCCTTCCAGACAGGCACTTAAGCCACTGAGCCAAACTCCCGGCCCTAGTTTTTTGAGGCAGGGTCGCACTATGTAGTTCAGGTCAGCCTTGTGCTCGTGTTGTAGCCCAGGCCGGCCTCGAACTCACAACGCTCCTCCTACCTCAGTCTCCCGAGTGCTGGGATTAAAGGCGTGCGCCACCGCGCCTGGCTAGATTTGCCATTTTAAACGCACAACCAAGTGGCATTAACTGCATTTTGTCTTGCAGCCACCACTACCACTCTAGAACTTTCTCAGCTTTGCAAAACAGACTGTCCACATTAAATACCAACTGCCCTCCCCCTGCCAATCCCTGGAAACCTCCTTCTGCCTTCCATCTCTGTGAATCTGATTGCTGCTGAACCTCACATGAATGGATTCATACTTGTTGGTTCTGGTTTATTTCACTGAGTGTGTTGCCCACATTTCTTCCATATTGTCCCATGTCTCAGAATTTCCTTCCTTTCAAAGACTAATATTCCATCGTATGGATGGGCCGCAGTTTGTTTATCCATTCTTCCCCTGATGGAACCTTGGGCTGTTTCCATGTTTGTCTCTTGTGAATAATGCTGCTGTGCACACAGATACACAAATAGCTCTGTAAGACTGCTTTTTTTTTTTTTTTTTGTGGTACCGGGGATCGAGCTCACAACCTCGTGCCTGCCTGACAGATGCGTAAGACGCTGAACCAAACTCCCGGCCCCGGTTTTTTGAGGCAGGGTCGCACTGTGTAGCTCAGGCCGGTCTTGCGCTCGTGTTGTAGCCCAAGCCGGCCTCGAACTCACAACACTCCTCCTACCTCAGCCTCCCGAGTGCTGGGATTAAAGGCGTGCGCCACCGCGCCTGGCAGTAAGACTGCTTTTAAATCTTATATACCTCCAAGTGGAACTGGTGGATCATATGGTAAATTCTGTTTTTAATTTTTGGAGACACTGCTGAACTGTTTTCCACAGTATATTGTATATTTTACAATGTACAGTGTACAAGGGTTCTAATGTCCATATCCCTCTAAACATTAGGTTTTTCTTTTTTTCTCTCCTTCTCCCTCTCTGTCAGTAACCATTCTGAGTGCATGATGATATCATTGTGGTTTTGATTGCATATCCCTAATAATTGGTGACTGATTATTTTTTTCATGTTATCTGACCATTTATTTTATGTATCTTTGTTTTTTTTTTTTTTCGGCACCGGGGATTGAACTCACAACCTCGCGCCTGCCAGGGCAGGCGCTTAAGGCACTGAGCCAAACTCCCAGCCCTAGTTTTTTTTGAAGCAGGGTCGCACTATGTAGCTCAGGCCGGCCTTGTGCTCGCGTTGTAGCCCAAGCTGGCCTCGAACTTACAACGCTCCGCCTACCTCAGCCTCCCGAGTGCTGGGATTAAAGGCGTGCGCCACCACGCCCGGCTTTTTATGTATCTTTGGAGAAATGTTTGTTCAAGATCTTCACCCATTTTTAAATTGGGTTGTTAGTCTTTTTGATTTTGAGTTGAAGGATCTCTGCATTCTGGATATTAATCCTGGTGCAGTATTTTCTCCCTTTCTGTGAGTCCCCTCATCTCTCTTGTACTAAGAATTAAACCTGAGGCTGTTGGTCACACTGAGCTACATCTTTTTTTTTTTTTTTTAATTTTTTTTTTTAGATAGGGCCTCACTGTCATGAAGTTATAAGGCTGGGTTTGAATTTGCAATTCTCCTGTCTCAACCTCCCAGAGTGCTGGGATGACAGGTGTGTGCTACCATGCCCAGTTTATGAATTGCTGTGGATTGTGTATTTTGATGCACAAAAGTTCCATATTTTTATATAGTCAGTTTTGTGTATTTTTTCTTTTTATGTGCTTTTCATGTTACGTCCAAGAATCTAATGTCATGTTTCCCTGTTTTCCTTCTACGAGTTTTATAATTTTAGCTCTTGTATTTTATTTATTTATTTATTTATTGGTATTTTTATCCTTCATCCAGTTTTTATTTTATATGAAATGAGGGTCCACCTTTATTCTTTCCCGTATAGATATTCAACTATTCCTGTACCATTTGAAAAGATTGTTCTTTCACATTGATTGACCTTGTCAGCCTCATTGAAAATTTGGACACCAACGTTGAGTGTTTCTGTCCACTGTTGTGCTCCATTCATGTGTATTTGCCTGCTTTACTGACAAGTAGGTAAATCATGAGGTCTCATGACAAGTAGTGGTTAGCCTGGGACTTGGACAAGGGCTTCTTGGACATTGGAAAGGTACTTCCAAGCTATTCTCTCTCCTGCCAGGTTTTGGCCCAGATTAATCCGGCTGGACATCAGCTGTTCTAAATTCAAACTTGCTCCCAAGGAGCGAGTTTTTAAGGTTTTAAGACGGCAGTTTTTTTCTGAAGTCACCTTCATATAGTACAGAGAAACACAAATTGAACTCTGAGAAGCTGCCTCTGACTCAGAAGGCAAACCAAGAGGCCCTGGGAAGCCTGGTAGCCTCAGGATGGGATGGTAAAGAGGGAAACTTTTGTGTCCTGCAAGGTCAGTCCCTCCCTGTCCGGGAGGTTGCCAGAAGAAGCCTCCCTACAAAGTAGCTACTCCGGAAGCCCCACAGATGCCACGTAAGAGCAGAGGACAGCCACCCGCTAACAAGCCACATAGCAACAAGCACCTTGTGCTTGTAGAAGAGGCAGTTCAGAGACCAGGAGGACATCTTGAAACTTCTCTAGTCTATAACTGGCATCTCAGGGAGATGTACAAAGATGCTGCATCCATTGACAAAGATGGCTGAGTTCTGAGAGTCATAAATGAGTTCAGAATGAAACAGTGTCTGGAGAGGGAAAGGTTAAAGTTACAAGGAAGAGATTTTCAAAACAAAAGGGGAAAAGTTTTCTGGAACTAAGGGCAGTTTGAAGGGTCCACAGAAGGCCCAGGGCAGTGCACAGGTGACGGCCACACTGAGTCACATTGGCAAAAAACAGCTCAAGATTAGAGGAGTTCCCAGAGCCTCTGAAGCCAGTAGACCAGGATCAGGACAGTGGTTGTTGCCAGTACCCACAGGGGAAACCAGCCTCAGGAAAGCACTGTCTTTCACTCAGGTCCAGCCATTGGACTTTTCAGAAAATTTTCCTGCTGTGTTCCTTTATTTAGGAAGTTTCTTGAGGGTGTGGTCCTCTACCCAACAAGAAGGCAAGATCCTTCCAGAAAATTGGGGGGAAGGACTGAGAGAGACTGACTCTGGACCCCAAGTCACTGAGAGCTGTGAGAGGATGTGGGGAGACCTAGCGAATGAGTCATCACTCAGACTGGAGGTACACGGGAAAGGAAGTAAGTCCGTAACGCACTCCGTACACACACTTCCTTCACCCTCCTCCACCTCTGGAAGCCTTCTGATATGCTGCTCTGGGCTTTGGGTACAGATGTTTTAAGTTCTGCAGGCAGTGACCTGGGCTGGAGGGGGACTTCAATGACAAAGGGAGAATACCCTAACCCTGGTATTCTCAGCAAGGCAGCTGGAGGCTCATATTGGAGTGGAGAGGCATCAGACATCATGCTGGAGATGGCGATGTTTGACATTTCTGCAGTGCTCTGTGCCCAAGATCCCTGTCCCCCAACATGGCTTTATTCTGGTTACCGGTGTGTGGGTGAGATGTGGGTCTGCTTCGGGTGGGTCAGCCCTTCTCACCAGGGTTGTGTCCTGGCTGAGGCACCAGGCCCCCAGGCCACAGCCCACAGCTTGGCTCAGTCTGCAGGGGAGAGGTCCCAGTCTGGTTGCAGGGGCAGCCGCTTCACTAGGTCCCAGTCTGGTTGGGCTCACAGGGCCCTTCGAGCTCACTACACAGGGCTGTGGGCTCTGCCCTTCTCTGCAGGCTCTGCCTGTCCCTGTGGGCATCTCACTTTCTCTCCCTTTCGATCCACAAGGAGGAGCCCTTCCTGGCTGCATGGTTCCTGCCCACTGCCAGCCACCAGTTACAAGGTCCTTGGTTCAGGATGCTCCTGAGCTGCATTTTACTGACTGTCCCTGGCCAGGGAGGTTGCTGGCCCACTTCCTGCCTCGTCCCCTCTCAGAGTAGGTTTAATGCAATTGTAGCCTTGCCAGCTACACTCAGACCTCCCTAGAGAAGCAGCTACCAGGTAACCCCTGCCCCTCTGCAGCTCCCAGGCATGTCTGGTTGCAGGGCCTCTGCAACTGTGCTTGCTTTTTTGCCTGGCTGCCACCTTGCCTGTAAGCCCTAGAGCCTCCCACAGAACCATGTGGGCTGAGGGTGCACACCTGCCCCTTGGAGAACACCTGCTGGGAGAAGGGCCCTGCTGCTGGGGCTGGGCAGGTGAGACAGCATCTCAGCTGCTGAATGCTGGGAGTTGCCGGAAGCCTGGACAAAATGCCTAGCCCCTTCTCTGAACTCCAGGAGACAGACAGATTGGGGGCAGAAAACACCACAACTAGGGAGTGAATGCCTGTGCAGAAGAGGGGGGTCGCTCCTTCTGGAAGGCACTGGTGGTTCCAGAAGTGTCTGCAAATTTTCTGCACAAGGCTCAGGGGTGTGGGTACTCATCTGTGGCCTGAGCTCCCTGCAGACCCCCAGGACCACCTCTGTCACATCCCACCCCTGGTTCTCTACACTCCCCCTCAGGTTACAGGAATACTGCATGCTCCTTGCAAAAATTTGCAGGAACCATTGACATTTTGAAAAGTGAAAAAGAAATTAAACTTTACCGGTAACCTCAGGAATATCTAAACAATTTTTTCTGTGCATAGTTTGCTTCCCAAAGATTGGATCAAGATACAACTAAAGATTTCAAAAATACAGTACTACAGTTGCACGTTGTCTCCTGTCAAACGCTGACATGAACCAGTTTGCTCTGTTGTCAGGCGCAAACTGGAGGGGACAGAGTGGCCTCTGGCTTCACCTGTAGGACCAACAAGAGAACCACTGGGAAGGTCGCTGGGCAGGGTGGCCTCTGAGAACAGAACAGCGCCTGTGAGCACAGAGGAGGGGCGCCTTCCTGAGCAGGCAGCAGGCGCTAAGGCCTGGAGGTGCACGCCTGTGTTTCTCCAGGGAACGTATTGGGGAGCGGCGCACTGGGGAAACAGGATCTTGCTCCGAGCCTGGTGGGGTCTGCTGTGGCTGTGTAGATACCCGGATGCCAGGGACTGACCGTCCGAACTACACCTGGGCTGGGAAAAGGAGAAGGCGCCTTCAGACCTGGGCAGGACTTTAGGGGGTGCCCAGGGGCCACAGCCTCCTCAGGGTCAGGAAGCATCAAAATCAGGATGGCCCCCAGGACAAAGGAGAGAGGGCCAGAGGGTTGGACGGGCCCGAGGGTTAGAGGACCCGCGGGACCCAGAAACAGAGTGGGGCTTGGGTAAGGACCGGGCCAGGGGAAGGATCTGGGTCGAGGTGCGCAGACCTCGACTCCGCAGTGGAAGTCTGGAGCGGCTCCGATGGCGACATCGCACAAGACCTAATGTGCATGGCGCATGTCGCGTTCCTAAGAAGTTCACAGCCAGATTATCAAAACTATCATTTTACATTCTGCAAAAATGTTGGTCCTTGTGAGTCCCAAAGCTCCTTCACTGGGCAAGCGAGCGGGACCCGTATTTCCCTACGCTACGCACTCTCAGTGTGACTCAGGGTGCGAGGGGCCCCGGGCGGGACCACCGCGCCGCGGGTGGGCGCGTGGCGCAGGTGACCGAGGAGGTCCGGGGCTCCGACGGTGAGCACGGGGGACCCCATCCAAGCGCCGAGACCTGGGACCACGGGACTGATTAGCGTGCGCCCTCTGCCGCTGCCGGCCCTCGGGGCGTGGCGCAGGCCCGGGTGGCGCCTCCTCCGCCCCGCCCCGTCCCTGGGATGCCGCCGACAGTCGCGCGGCCACTGCTCTCGGTGCGCGGCTTCTCCCTGGGCGCTTGGCCTTCGCACTGCCGGCCTCGGGTAAGTGCGGTCGGGATCCCCGACTCCGACACCCTGCTGGACTGGGCGGGTTCCCTGGGGTCAGACCGGGGCTTCTCACCTAACCCAGCACCTTCGAGGAAGCTGGTCCCCTCTCACTGTTCGGGGTCCTCGGTTTCCCAGTCCCGCAGTGCGGATTCCCTTTCCTGCCCAGGTGCCGATGGGGAATTCGTGCCCTCTGCTCTTTGGAGCCTCTGGCAGCGCGGGGGTGAGAAAGCGCACTCTGTGGGGTTACACCTGGAGGAAGTCCACAGTTCCAGGAGTTTGGCCAGTCAGTGGCACCAGAACCACTTCCCCCTAACGTCTTGTGTGGCGAGACTCTCAGGTCGTGGGCACTTTGGCGCAGACCAGGGCCTGGGCCCTGCCTTCTGTCCACGCTGGGGAGGGGGCCAAGGCTGTCACTGTCCCCTGAGGACGCTTCTCTCCCAACCCCGTTCGACTTTTGCGTCCCTCCTCAAAGGCCTGTTTCCGGGTTGGTTCCACAATCTGGGTTCGCGGGCCTGTCCCGCTGTGGCCACTCTGAGCGCCATCATGGTGAGGGAGGAGGCTCTGGCTGTGAGGTTTCTGCTTGTGTGGCTGAATGTCCTCTCCAGGTTTGGCTGGTGACTCTCAGCAGGAAACCCCAGGTGGAGACTCTGGGCCACCTCTGCCCATGCCCACCCTGGGGACCTTGTGCCTGGCCTGCAAAGGCATCGGAGTCTGACCCCAGGCAGACTCGGGTTAGTGGGTACCTTGACGGGGACCCTGTGGTAATGTGCTGTCCAGTCCGTAGGCAAGTGGGCAACTAGATGTGAACGTTGAGGTCAGCAGCTTGTCCACATCTCAGGTGCTGGGTGTCATTTGCATCATTTGCCAGGTGAGAACTCATTGTGGTGCCAGATCCCTGGAAATGCAGGAGTCCAGAGAAGATGGAGTGGGGGCAACCCCAGTGTTGGCAGTGGGGAGATCTGCTGCCTGTGGAGTGGTTCTTATTTCTGTTTTCCACTTACCTGGATCTTCTAAAATGAACAAGTATTGCCTTTGCCTTTTAGAAATTTAGATTTCCTGGAGCCATGCAGTCATCTTACCCTTGGTCTAGGAGGGTACAGGGGAGGCCCTTGAGCTGTTCAGACCTTACCCTGAGGGTATTCAGGGGTTGGCACCAAGGCCACAACCCAACCTCTGGCTGCAAGGGGAACCCTGGTGTATGACACAGAGAGCTCATGGGAAGGGCCCACATTTTGAAGTGTCCCCACGGCCTCTGAGGCAGGGAAGGGTCTGCAGGCATCCTGCGTCCTGCCTTGGAGCCGGGGTGGGGGGGAATCTGTGGGTTTTTGGCCTGTGTGGCCAAGTAGACTCCTGCTGCAGGTTCATCTTCCTGCTCAGGACCCAGACCGGAACATGGGGACCATAGCTGTGGGGGTGCAGTGGGTCATTCCTCATCCTCTCAGCAGGAGAAAAGCTCAGTGTCTGTTAGCTCTGGTGACTTGTGCAGAAACGGGGGTAAAAGGAGCTCTCCACTCGGAACACACGAGGCTGTGGCCTGTCATGGAAGGCTCAGTGATTGCGGGAGTGGCTGTGTGTGAGGCTATGGAGGGTATGAGAGGAGGATTTGGGATATAGGAGAGTAGGACAGTCAGTCAGTGCCAGTCCCCTTCATCTTCCTGTCCGTGCCCTAAGGACTGTGTCTGGCTGAACCTGCTGGAGTCCTCCGGGCCGTGTGGGCTGGCCTTGTCCAGGCCGCCTCCTCTGGCCTGGAGGGAGGTGTTGTGGCTGCGCTGTGCCAGCCCCTCTCCCTACTGGGAGCGTCACTGGCCTGTCCACCAGCCAGGCCGGGCCTGGGTGCGGCTCGGGTGCTTCCTGTCTAAGACAGAAGACCTTGTGGTCCCTACAGGGTGGCCTTGTGTGCTGGCCTCCAGCCGCCACGTGCGCAACCTGGTTTCTCTGAGATGTGCACTGGCTGGATGTGAGCCAGGATGGGGCGAGGCCCACGCTCACCCATTCCCATGGTGACCCCACCCTTCACTCACCCACCTGTCCATCCAGGCCCTCCTGTCTCCCTCTTCCTGTCTCCCATCCCCTCAACTTAAAGACCCTCTCGGACCTCACCAGCTCTGCACAGGGCTTCCAGCCTTTCCCAATCCCTTCTCCAAGGAACCCACACCAGGCAGCAATTTACCTCCTGCCTTTCCCAATCTTCCAACACGGGAGAAGTTGTATTTACATTTATATGTAATTGTGCATGTTATGTGTCTTTTCACTGAGGTAAAATCCATGTGAAATTAATTATTTAAAAGTGAACATACATTGTTGAAGATGTGCAGTGAGCACTTCTGTCTAGTTCCAAAACTTCCTCATCATGATCAGCAGCGCTGCCCATTACCCCTCACTCCCTGGCAACCATTGACCTGTCCGTTACTATGCATTCTGGATGTTTTGGAAGTGTAGGGTCCATATATGACCTTTTGTATCTGGCTTCTTTAATAGGGAGTAAGGTTTCCAAGGTTGTCCTGTGTTGTGGCATGTGTTAGTGAGTACCCCTTTCCTTTTTATGGCTGAGTAATATTCCATTGTGTGATGGGCCGTATTTTGTTTATTCATTATGGACTCTTGGTTGTCTTACATTTTTTACTAATGTGAATGATGAGTATTTGTGAGGGAAACTTCGTTTGAACATGTGCTGTCCATGCTTTTGTATTTGTACCTAGGAGAATCCCTGGGTTATGTGGTAATCTGAGTTCAGTTTTTGAGGAGTCACCAAACCGCTTTCCACAGTAGCTGTACTATTTCATATTCTCACCAGAAAAGCTTAAGGGTTCCACTTTTCCCACTCAAAACTGACATTTGTTAATGGCCTTTTTCAAATGATAGCTATCCTGGTGTTAAGTGCTAGGATTCGTCTGTCTGTGGCTGACTTGTGTTTCCTCGTGGCTGGATGCTCATCTTGTCACGGGCTCAGCCTTCACCACCGGCTTTGGGAAAATGTCTGCCCACGTGCCCTGCCCATGTTTTAGCTGGGTTGTTAGTCTCTCTGTTGCTGAGTTGTAGTTCTCTGTATATTCTGGATGTTAGACCCGTATTAGATTTATGAATTATGTGTATATTTTTTTCTATTCTGTGGGTTGTCTTTTTCTCCATGGTGTCCTTTGGAGAAAATTCTAATTTTGATGACGTCTATTTATCCTCATTTTTCTTTTATTACTTGCGCTTTGGTGTCAGATTTAAGATCAGTGTCAGATCTAAGACCCTGAAGATTTATCCTGTCTTTGGGAGTGCTATAGTTTTAACTCTTATGTTCAGGTCTTCCATCAATACTGAGTTATTTTTGTTTTTGTTTTTTGAGACAGGGTATCACTATGTAATTTAGGCTGGCCTTAAACTCATGGTGATCCTCTTGCCTCAGCCTCCCTAGCACTGGGATTACAGGCATGCACTAGTACACCTGGCTGAGTTATTTTTTCATATGGCGGGAGGTAGGGATCTAGCTTCATTCTCTGTGCACGTGCAGTTGTCTCGGCACTGTTTGTTGAAAGACTGCTGAGTGACTGTGAGAATCAGCTGACCATAGTATGACTATTCTTATGCCATATTTTCTTTCTTTTCAATGATTTTTTTAAAATTCACATTTTTAGCCGGGCATGGTGGTGCACACCTTTAATCCCAGCACTTGGGAGGCTGAGGCAGGAGGATTGTTGTGAGTTTGAGACCAGCCTGGGCTACAAAATGAGTTCAAGCCCAGCCTGAACTGCATAGTGAGACCCTGTCTCAAAAAATAGGGCTGGGAATTTAGCTCAGTGGTGTAAGCACCTGTCTGGCAGGGGCGTGGTTGTGAGTCTGATCCCCGGTACAAAAACAAAAACAAAAACAAAAACAAAACTCACAGTTTTTTTTAATTAAAGAAAACTTCAAATCTTACAAAAGTAGAGAGAACTTTATAATGAGACCAATTTATTCATCACATAGCACAGATTGTTAATTGTCAATATTGGTTGACTTACATCATTTGCACCCCACACTGCTATCCCTTGGCCACCTTGATACCACTGTCCTCCCCAGGTCATATAGGAGCAAGTCCATAGCCTGTTTGTTTATTTATTTATTTATTTATTTATTTATTTATTTATTTATTTTTTGGTGCAGCAGATTGAACCCAGGGCTTTACACTTAGCTGCATCCCAGCCCTTTTTATGTTTTATTTTGAGACAGGGCCTTGCTAAGTCCCTAAGTTGCTCATGCTGGGCTTGAATTTGCAGTTTTCCTTCTCAGCTTCCCAGAATACTGGAATCACAGGTGTGTGCACCACACTCAGTGTCTTAATTACCCAACACTCAAAGTTAAAGGGGGAAAGGTTTATTTAGCTCACAGTTTGTAGAGATTTCAGTCCATAATTGACTGGTTTCAAGGCAAGGTGGCACATGGCAAAGGAGTAACAGTTCATGGTGGCAAAAGACAGCAAAAGCATCAAGAGCAAAAGGGGGAAGCAAACCTCTTTTCCTCTCTCATAGTATATGCAAGTTACCCACTGTAGGGCAGGTGTAGCACTCACACTACCAGTACCATCACTAGACAATAAGCCAGTCATAAACTATAGATTTAGCTGCCTCCAAAAAGCCTGCCACTCATGACTACATGAGGCTTTGAGGGGACATCTAGACACAAGCCGTAACACCCAGCTATGTTTTAGTATTTCTAAAACATGTGGACTTTAATCAGCATTTCATATTTTGCTTAATCTTAAATTGGAACTAAGAAAATGTAGTATTAGGAAATATTAACTCTCAGGGGAGCTCTGGGGTGAGAGTACCTAATGGGAATCAGAAGAGGCCCCATCCCCTTGCAGGGTGCCTGTAAGTGTGGTACCATGTGCACTCTAAGAACGGGTCGGAGGGCCCTACCCCACACCAGAGTGGACAAGGAAGGGTGACATGGAGCCTGGCAGTGACTCCTATGTAGTGGGAAACACTGTCAAGCAGGGCCATCCCTTCATGGGCTGAGCCACCTTGGGTTGGTCCTTTCTTTTTCTGATTATTAGCTTTTTTATTAGTACATGTTTATAGTACACGCAGTTTACAATCATCTTGGGGAGAGAGTACATGTATGTAATACAACTTCTTTTTTAAATCCCCTTCCTTTTCCCTCCCCTTCCCACTTCTTCCTTTAGTTCCCGTTCCCCATTTTCATTCTTGTAGATATTATTGACCCTAGAACATGTTTATAGCATATGATGTTTACACTCACTGAGGTTATTAGGTTCCTATACATGACTTATCTTTATTCCACTTATTTCCCCTTCCTCTCCCCTTCATCACTTGTTCTCAGTCTCTTTGACCCCTTCACATTTGCAAGAGATCCATTCCATTGTCTCCTATTATTTCTTAAATTTTTTCTGCTACCCCGTTTTCCTCCTGTTCATATAGACCCACGCACATAAGGACTGTGGAAATACCTAAGTATTTCATTTTATTTGGGTGTTATTGTAAATGATTTTTAAAAACCCTAAGTGCTACTGGATCATTGCTAGTAATAGACATATTTTTGTATATTGTCCTTTTACCCTGTGACTTTTCCCAACTCAACAATTATAGGAATTTCTTTTTTAGTAAATTTTTTAGAATTTAAATTTTTTTTTTAATTTAAAAAATTTTTATTTTATTTTTTTAAATTTATTTTTGTGGCACCAGGGATTGAACTTACAACCTCGCGCCTGCCCGACTGGTGCTTAAGTCACTGAGCCAAACTCCCAGCCCTACTTTTTTGAGACAGGGTCACACTATGTAGCTCAGGTCAGCCTTGCATTCATGCTGTAGCCCAAGCTGGCCTCAAGCTCACAATGCTCCTCCTACCTCAGCCTCCCAAGTGCTGGGATTAAAGTTGTGCGCCACTACGCCCGGCAAAAATTTTTATTTTAAAGAGAATAAAACAAAACAAAACAGAACAAAGCAGATCTGAACAGACCAATGCAAGCAACACAGGACTTTAAAACAAGACAACAGGAAATCAACAGTAACTACCATAATGTCTCTTGTTTTCTTTGAAATAGTTTTCCATACCTTCACACACAACAAATTCAAACAAAACAAAACAGTATAAAACCAATCAAAACAAAATAATGAAAGCATTACGAGCCTTCAAAACAAGACAACAGGAAATCAACAGTGGCTACCATAATGTCTCTTGTTTTTTTCGAAATAGTTGTCCATACCTTCACACATACTGAAATCAAATAATAGAAAACTGACTAAAACCAATCAAAACAAAGAATAAAGGCATTATTGGACTTCAAAACAAGATGATAGGGAATCAGCAATGGCTACCATAATGTCTTGTTTTCTTCAGAGTAGCTGTTCATACCATCACACATAATAAAATCAATTCTTTTTAAAAATTTTTTTTAAATTTTTAAATTTTTTAAAAATTTTAAAGATAGCAAAACCAACAAAACATAACAGAACAAAGTCAATCAAAACAAAGCAGTAGAACTGGTACAGAACTTCAAAGAAAGATACTAGGAAAACAATAGCTAGTGTACTGTATCTTGTTATTTTCAGAATACTTGACCATTCCATCAGGTATAATAAAATCAAACCAAAAACAAAACAGAATTAAACCAATAAAAACAGAATGTGAAATAAAGGAAAAAAAACACATTAATCAGAATAAAGCAAAACAATGAGAACAATATTGGGCTTCAAAGACAAGACAGAAGAGAATCCCCCATATTTTGTCGGCTCCAGGCCTGCAAAATCAAACAAACAATACAAGCATTTAGCTGCTTTATGTACCATAGTTGCTATCAACTTAGCCAGTCCTCTGAACCAGCAGGTTGCTTACAGGGGCATGGGGGATGTCCTTGATTCTTGGCCCACACACCAGTAGGCCTACGGGAGGCACATCTCTTTCTCTTCCTGGAGTCAGAGCCGGTCACGTGCACTCACCAGGACGGCAGGCTAGTTGTCTTCTGGTTGGGTCTTCCCTGATCCCACATGACGGGTTCTTGAGAGGCGCATCTCTTTCTTTTACTGGAATCCATGCCGGTTGCACGCACTCACCAGGAAGGCAGGCTAGTTGTCTTCTGTTGGATTCTCCCTGACCCAATGTGGCGGGTTCTCGTGAGGCACATCTCTTTCTAATAAAATCAGTTCTTGTAAACTCTTTAGGAGAAGTTCTAGGCATGGATAAGCCTATACATGTACATCTCTCCTTTCTGTATTAGAGGGAAAAACTAAAATTAGACAAAACAACATGCAAAAAAGAAAAAACAACAAGAAACAAAAGAGATACATAAGCCGGGTGTGGTGGCGCACGCCTTTAATCCCAGCACTTGGGAGTCTGCAGTAGGCAGAGTGTTGTGAGTTCAAGGCCACCTTGGGCTACAACGTGAGCACAAGGCCGGCCTGAACTACCTAGTGCGACCCTGTCTCAAAAAAGTAGGGCCAGGAGTTTGGCTCAGCAGCTTAAGTACCTGCCTGACAGGCGTGAGGTTGGTTGTGAGTTCGATCCCTGGTGCCACAAAATAAATAAATAAATAAATAAATAAATAAATAAAATAAAATAAGAGATAAATAAATAACAATAACAAAGAACCCAAAACAATAACAATACAGGCTTTCAAAACAAGGTGGTAGGAACATAACAAAGGTTGTTATTTTGCATAGTTGTCTTCAAAAGAGTTACTCAGATTACCAGATAGAGACATGCAGAATTGATCTAATCCTATGAATATTAACTGTTTTGTTCCAAGAACTAATAGAATTAGTAGTACAATCATCTTAGTTATCTTAAATGTATATATACAAATTTATATCTTTGTTCTTTTCCTTTGTTTCTTTTCTCCTTTTCTCTGAGTTATTTTTTCCCCTTTGAGCAGTTTCTTACCATTTCACATTTATTGAAGATTTTGTATCTTATTTACTCTTTCAGTTTCTTACACTAGGGAGACAATATGGTATTTACACATGTGAGTTTGATTTATTTCACTTATGAGTATGGTCTCAAGTTGCATCCATTTACCTATAAAAGCCTCAATGTGATCATTTTTATAGCTGAGTAGTACTTCATTGTATAAAAATACTACATCTTTTTTATCCATTCCTCAGTTGATGGGCATTTGGGTTGTTTCCAAGATTTAGCTATTACAAATTGTGCTGCTATAAACATGGGCACACATATATCACCGTGGTATGTTTTCAGTACTTCTGGATATATGCCCAGAAGCAGAATAGCTGGGTCAAATGGGACTTCAAATCCCAGCTTTTTGAGGAACCTTCAGCCTGATTTCCAGAGTGGTTGCACCAGTCTACACTCCCACGAGCAGTGCAGAGGAGTTCCTTTTTCCCCACAGCCTTTCCAGCATTTGTTATTGGTGGTTTTCTTGATCTTGGCCATTCTTTCTGGAGTGAGAATGGAATCTCAGTGTTGTTTTAATTTGTTTCTCTTAAATGAAGCAGTGATGTTGAATATTTTTTCATGTATTTATTTGCCATTTGTATTTCTTCAGCTGAGGAGTGTGTATTCCTCTCAGATGCCCATTTTTGGATTGGGTCTTTGAATTTTGGGGGCCTGAGTTTTTAAAATTCTTTATGTGTTCTAGATAGAAGTGCTTTGTCTGAGGGACAATTGACTAAGATTTTTTTCTCAATTTGTGGGTTTTCTTTTCACTCTGTTGGAGATTTCTTTTGACATCCAAAAACTTTTTAATAAGATGAGATCCCAGTTGTTGATTCTGGGAAGTATTTCCCATGCAGTTTGATTTTTGTTGATGAATTCTCTGTCTACCCTTATGTCTTCAAGATTTCTAACTACTTTGTTTTCCAGAAGATTTAGTGTTTCTGTTTTTTTTTTTTTTTGTGTGGCACCGGGGATTGAACTCACAACCTCGCGCCTGCCAGGGCAGGCACTTAAGGCACTGAGCCAAACTCCCGGCCCTGGTTTTTTTTGAGGCAGGGTCGCACTATGTAGCTCAGGCCGGCCTTGCGCTCGCGTTGTAGCCCAAGCCGGCCTCGAACTCACAACGCTCCACCTACCTCAGCCTCCCAAGTGCTGGGATTAAAGGCGTGCGCCACCACGCCCGGCTAGTGTTTCTGTTTTAATATTTAGATCTTTGATCCATTTTGACTTTAGTTTAGTGCATAGTGATAGGCATGGGTCTAGTTTTAATTTTTGGCATATGGAAAGCCAGTTTTTCCAGCACCACTTATTAAAGAAGCTATCTTTCTTCCAGTGAACATGTTTGGATCATTTGTTAAATATAAAGTCGCTGAGTGTATTTGTAGTTGTGGTTGTATCTTCTAATCTATTCCATTGATCTTCAGGTCTGTTTTTATTCCAGTACCATGCTGATTTTATTACAGTAGCTTTGTATTATAACTTCAGGTCAAGAATTGTGATGCCTCCTGCCTTGCCTTTGTTGCCCAGAATTGCCCTTGCTATTCTAGGTCTCTTCTCGTTCCAGATGAACTTTAGGAATGATTTCTCTAGATCTGCGAGATATGCTAATGATATTTTGATTGGAATTGCATTAAATCTGTATAACAATTTTGGGAGAGTAGCCATTTTCACAATGTTTGTTTTTCCTATCCATGAAAAAGGAATGTCTTTCCATTTTCTTAGATCGTCTTCAATTTCTTTTTTCAGAGTGCTGTAATTTTCATATATAGATCTTTTACTTCCTTTGTTAGATTGATTCCTAAGTATTTCATTTTTTTGGATGCTATTGTGAAAGGTGTGGTTTCTCTTATTTCTCTCTCAGTGAGTTTGTTGTTTGTGTACAGGAATGCTATTGATTTTTGAGTGTTGACTTTGTATCCAGCTACATTACTTAATTTGGTTATTACATCTAGAAGTCTTTCAATAGAGTTTTGGAGTGTCTTCAATGTAGAGTATTATGTCATCTGCAAATAATGATAATTTAACTTCTTCCTTTCCTATCCTTATTCCTTTTATTTCTCTCTCTCTCTCTCTCTTTTTTTTTTTTTTTTTGGCACCAGGGATCAAACTTACAACCTTGTGCCTGACAGGTAGGTGTTTAAGCCACTGAGCCAAACTCCTGGCAATAGTTTTTTGAGACAGGGTCACACTATGTAGTTCAGGCTGGCCTTGCACTCACATTATAGCCAAAGCTGGCCTCGAACTCACAACGCTCCGCCTACCTCAACTTCCTGAGTGCTGGGATTAAAGGTGTGAGCCACCACGCCTGGCCCCTTATTTCTCTCTCTTGTGTGTAATTGCTATGGCTGATTTTTCCAGAACTATATTGAATAGGAGTGGTGATAGTAGACAGCCTTGTCTTATTTCTGATTTTAGAGTGAAAGCTTTTAGTTTTTGACCATTTAATATGATGCTGGCTATTGGTTTGTCATAGATAGCTTTTATCAGATTGAGGTAAAGACCATCCATAGGGTTCTTATCATGAATGAGTGTTGGACTTTAAAGCTTTTTCTGCATCAATTGAGATGATTATGTGGTTCTTATCTTTGACTCTATCGATATGGTATATTGATTTGTATATATTGATCCATCCATGCATTCCTGGCATGAATTCCACTTGACTGTGGTGTATAATCTTTTTGATGACATGCTGCATTCTGTTTTTCAGTACTTTATTGAGGATTTTTGCATCTATGTTCATTAGGGAGATTGGCCTGTAATTCTCTTTTTTGGTTGGGTCTTGCTCTAGTTTTGGTATTAGGGTAATACTCGCTTCCAGCAATAAGTTAAGGAGAATTGCTTCCCTTTCAAGTTCATTGAGAATTTAAATCTTCCTTGAATTTCTTGTAGAATTCAGCTGTGAATCCATCAGGATCTGGGCTTCTCTTTGTTGGTAAGGTTGTAATTATATTTTCAATTTAATTAACTGAAATTGGGTTATTCAGCAGTTTTACATGTTCTTGATTCAGCTTTGGTAATTCATATGTTTATAGGAACCTGTCCATTTCTTCTGTGTTATCGAACCTATGGGAGTAAAGGCTTACGAAGTAGGTATTGATGATCTTCTCTATTTCCACAGGGTCTGTAGTGATTTCGCCCTTTTCATTCCTTATTGAATGAATTTGAGTTTTTTCTTTCCTTTTTAAAAAGGAAGGTTGGCTAGGAGCTTATCAATTTTATTTATTCTTTCAAAGAACCAACTCTTTGATTTGCTAATCCTTTGTATTGTTTTCTTAGTCTTTGTTGCATTAATTTCTGCTCTGATCTTTATAATTTCCTCCCTTCTTTTGGCTTTGGGCTTGATTTGCTCTTCTTTTTCTAGATGTTTGAGGTGTAGCATCAGGTTATTTGTGTTCTTTCTGTTTTCCTGATACGGGAATTCACTGCAATAAATTTCCCTCTGAGGACTGCTTTCATTGCATCCCACAGGTTCTGGTAAGTTGTATTTGTATTTTCATTTGCTTGTAGATATTGTTTAATATCTTCTTTAATTTCATCTGTGACCTGTTGGTTGTTCAGGAGCATGTTATTTAATTTCCATGTGTTTATGGAGTTTTTGCAGTTTCTTTTATCATTAATTTCCAGTTTCATGGCACTATGATCAGATAACATGCATGGGATAATTTCAGTTCTTTTGCATTTACTTAAGCATGTCCTATGGGTTAGTATATGGTCTATTTTAGAGAATGTCCCATGTGAAACTGAGAAGAATGTATATTCTGATGTTGTTGGGTGGAACACTCTGTACACATCTACTTAGTCCATTTGTTCAGAAGTTTGACTCAGTTCTGTTATTTCTTTGCTGGTTTTCTGTCTAGTTGATCTGTCTCCTGTGTCAGTGGGGTGTTAAGGTCTCCTGTTATAATTGTATTATTACTTATTTGATTTTTACTTCTATTAATATTTGTTTTATAAGCTGGGCATGGTGGCACATGCCTTTAATACCAGCACTTGGGAGGCTGAGGTACACAGAGCGTTGTGAGTTCGAGGCCAGCTTAGGCTACAACATGAGTGCAAGGCCAGCCTGAACTACATAGTGCGACCCTGCCTCAAAAAACTAGGGCTGGGAGTTTGGCTCAGTGGCTTACATGCCTGCCTGACAGGTGTGAGGTTGTGAGTTCAATCCCTGGTGCCACACACACACACAAATTTTGTTTTATATAGCTGGGTGCTCCCATATTTGGTGCATATACATTTAAGATTGTTATCTCTTCCTCTTGAAGTTTTCCCCTAACCAGTATGCAGTGACCTTCTTTATCTTTTTTGATCATTCTTGGTTTGAAGTTCACATTGTCTGCAAACAGAGTAGCTACCTCTGCTTTTTTCTGGGTTCCTGTTGCATAAAATATTGTTTTTCCATTCTTTGACTGTAAGTCTATGAATTTCCTTTTGGGTTAGATGGGTTTCTTGTATACAGCATATGGTTGGATGTTGTTTCTTGATCCATTCTGCCAATCTGTTTCTTTTAATTGATAAATTGAGGCCATTCACATTAATGGTTATAACTGACATATACTGGCTTATTTTTGCCATGTTATCTTTCTGCTGTTGGTTCTTTACCTTTCCCCTCTGTTTAATTGCTTGCCCTGCTTGGTTGTTTTTTCTGTTGGTGTTCTTGAAGTTGTAGTTATTTTTATGTCTATCTAGAATATCTTTCAGTATTTTTTGCAGGGTTGGTTTGGTGGTCATGAAGTTCTTCAGCTGTTCATTATTGTGGAAGTAATCTTATTTCTCCATCAATTTTGAAGGATAGTTTTGCACGGTGCATCAATCTGGGTTGGAAGTCGTCTTCCTTTAAGATCTGAAATACTTCACTCCATGCTCTTCTTGACTTGTTTGTGTTGAGAAGTCTGCTATGATTCTGATGGGCTTTCCTTTATAGGTGATTTATTTCCTTTCTCTAACAGCTTTTAATATTCTGTTCGTATGTTGAATTTCTAGAATGGTGATTACTATATGACTGGGCGTAGATTTATTTTGATTATGGCTAGTTGGAGTTCT
This sequence comes from Dasyprocta punctata, assembly GCA_004363535.1. NCBI lineage: Eukaryota > Metazoa > Chordata > Mammalia > Rodentia > Dasyproctidae > Dasyprocta > Dasyprocta punctata. The sequence goes on from RJWM01015297.1 coordinate 40,665, forward strand.
ATATGTTTCACTTATCTGTATGTCAGTTTCCTTTCCTGTGTTTGGGAAATTTTCGGCTGTTATTTCTGTAAATATTCTTTTTATATCATCTGTGTTGTCACCTTTTTCTTTTCACCTATCAATCTTATGTTGTTTTTCTTTGCACCATCCTGCAGCTGTTGAATTATTGCTTTCTGATTCCTTATTATTTTTAAAAGATCTTTCCTTTCCCGTTCACTAGCTGCAATCTTGTCTTTGAGGTCCAAAAGTCTATTTTCACATTTATTGAGGTGGTTTTGCCAGCTTTTGATAGAATTTTTGATTTCCTGGGTATCTCTTTGAATCTGTTTCATGCATTCTAGCTCTATTTTATATTTTCATTCAAGATTTCCATCCTTTTGCAGTGCTCCTCTATTTTTTTTTAACTATGTCTTCTTTAGATGTATTTAGCATTTTTTCATTATGTTTATTACTTCTTGTTTTACCTGGGAGATTATTTCTGATCTGAGTTCCTTTACAGTTTCACAGAGTTGTTTCTTTCTTTCTTTCTTTCTTTTTTTTTTTGTACTGGGAATTGAACTCACAACCCTGCATCTGCCATGCAGGCACTTATGCCACTGAACTAAATCCCTGGCCCTATTTTTTTAAGACAGGGTCTCACTATGCAGTTCAGGTTGGCCTTGAACTCATTCTGTAGCCCAGGCTGGTCTCAGACTCACAATGATCCTCCTACCTCAGCCTCCTGAGTGCTGGGATTAAAGGTGTGTGCCACCATGCCCGACTCTGGAGTTGTTTCTTTACTTCAGTTGCTATCATTTCAGAAGTTTCAGGTTTATGGCTTATAGTTTCTTCTGTGTCCATGTCTTCTAGGCTTGTTTTGGATGGGCTGGAGGTTTGAGATTGCATTTTGCTCTTTCATTTTGTCATTTTCCTGTATTCCTCTGGGGCAGGTGAATTCTAAGTCTCAGTTGTTTCCTGGGTTAAGGATAGCTGTCCGTACTGCAGGGAGTTTCCCCAGTGGAGTGGGGGTCATTAGGCAGTCCTTACCAGGTCCCTAGTGGCACTTGAAGGCTCCCTGAATGGAGGGAGTACACTGGGCAAACCTTCTATCCACCCCACTTGGCACACCAAAGCTCCTGAGCTGCTTGGTGTTGCTGGGTGGGGCTCTACTAGGTTCCCCTCGACATACCAAGGCTGCATGGCTAGGTGGAGTTTGCTGTACAGGCCTTCAACTCACGCCACCCAGTGTGCGCTGGTTCCCCAACTACTTGCAGATGCTGGACAGGGCCCAACCAGGACCCAAGCCACACACCAAAGGTCCCTGGCTGTTTGGAGGCGCTGGGTGGGGCCCTACCAGGTTCAGAGCAAGGTACCGCTGCTGCACTGCTAGGTAAAGTTCACTGTGCAGGCCTTCAGCTCGTGCCACTCAGTGCACAGAGGTTCCCCAGCTCTAGAATTTTTTATAAGCACATCCTGTTGTCCATAAACAGATTGAACTTACTTTCTCCCTTTCCTGTTTTATGACCTTTTTCCCCTCACCTTATTGCCTGGCTAGTACACAAATGTGGTATGTGGTAGAAATGGATATGCAGGACATCTTTGCCTCATTTGTGAGCTCAGTAGAAGCAGTCAGTATTTCACTGTTGAGTGGGGGTCAGCTGTAGGCTTTTATAAATGTCCTTTATTAATTAAGTTCCTTTATATTCCTGGTTCAATGAAAGTTTTAAAAATTATAAATGGATTTGGATTTATCAGAAGATTTTTTTTTTTGTACCATGGATTAAACTCACAACCTTGCACCTGCCATGCAGGCACTTACGCCACTGAGCTAAACTCCTGGCCCTATTTTTTGACACAGGGTCTCACTGTGCAGTTCAGGCTTGCCTTAGACTCACTTTGTAGCTCACGGTGGTCTCGAACTCACAGTGATCTTCCTGCCTCAGCCTCCCGAGTGCTGGGATTAAAGGTGTGTGCCTTCATGCCCAACTAAGATTTTTTATATGTTGAGATTTTCATAAATATTTTATTCCTTTGGTTATTAGTATAGTGAGCTACAGTGATTAGTTCCTGGGTGTTGAAGCAACTCTGAATTCCCTGGATAAATCTTCATGGGTTGTGATATATTATTTACTTTGTACATTGTTAGTTATTAATTGAGAATTTTTGTGTCTATGTTCCATGAGGGAAGTTGATTTGTAATTTTCATTTCTTATAATGTACAGTGGTACCTTGGTTCATGAACTTAATTTCTCCACAAGTCTGGTTGCAAACTGAACTGGACAAGAACTGAATCAAATTTCCCCATGAGGTCAGCACTGAGTCTAACCATCGAATTTGATTCTGTTCTCGTATAACTCAGTTTGTGACTAGAATCATAGACAGAATCCAGTTTGTAACTTGAGGTACCACTGTATTTGCTTTGGTATCAGGCAGTGCTGCGCTCACACATGAGTTAAATGTTTGGTTTGGAAAGACTTTCCGAAAAGAACCCCAGTTGCACAGGTAGAAGTATCAAGAATCAACAAATGGAATGATATCAAATCAGAAAGCTTCTATACAGCAAAAGTAACTATCAATAGAATGAAAAGACAACCTACAGAAAAGAAAAAAATTTTGCCAGCTATTTCTCAAACAGAGGACTAATATTTAGAATATATAAAGAACTTAAAAAAAAGACCCCCTCCAAAATAAAGACCCAATCAAAAAATGCGCAAGCAAAATGAATAGGCACTTCACAGAGGAAGATGGACAAGTGGTCAATAAATACATGAATAAAAGCTCAACATCTCTAGCTATTACAGAAATGCAAATCAAAACAACACTGAGATTCCATTTTATCCCAGAAAGAATGGCTGTCATCAAGAAATCAAATAATAGCAAATGCTGGAGAGGCTGCATGGAAAAAGGAACACTTCTGCACTGTTGGTGGGAATGTAAATTAGTACAACCACTGTGGAAATCAGTATGGAGATTCCTCAAAACACTAAATCTAGAAATTTCATTTGACCCAGCTGTTCATCATCTAGGTATCATACCAAGAGAGTTAAAGGCAACATACCACAGTGATACATGCATTCCCATGTTTATAGCAGCAGAATTCATAATAGCTAAATCTTGGAATTGGCCAATATGTGCATCCATCGGCAAATGAATCAATAAAGAAAGTGTGGTGTTTACACATAATAGAGTACTATTCTGCCATAAAGAAAAATAAGCCATTTGCAGGAAAATAGATTCACTTTGAAACAGTAATGGTAAGTGAAATAAGTCAGGCACACAAGCTTCAGTATCGCATGCTTTCTCTGATGTGAGATACTGAAAGTATAAGTAAAGAGCAAGATAAAAGCTAGATAACAGGAAGTAGGGGGAGAGATCTTTCTCAAATGCTACTGGGATCAAGAGATGGAGGGAAGGGGATGGAAAGGGAAGAAAAGGGGATGAAAGAAGAATGAAGATGTGTTACATACATGGACCAATTCACACAAAGAATGTAAACATTATGTACTGCAAACATGCACAATAAAAAGTAAAATAAAATCTAAAAAAATGTTTGGCTGGGTTTTCTGCCAGAAATGGCAGAGTTGGCTTTACTTCTTTAAACTGGTAGTCTACACACAGTGATGCATGAGGCCCGGGGTTTTCTTCTCGAATTTGGACTCTCCAGGTTGTCTATTTTTTCTTGGGTGACTTTTGGTGGTTGGTGCTTTTGAAAAATTTCTCTATTTCATTTGAATTGTTGAATTCATGGGGAGAATATTTGTCTGAGACTGCCTGGGCTGCTAGAGTAAAATACCACAGGGTTATGGAGGCCAGAAAGTGGAGACCAAGGTACGGGCTTGTTGTTTCTGGAGAGGGAGGGATTCTTCCTGGCTGGCAGATGGCCTTGTTCTCATCGAGTCCTCACATGGATGGGGAGAAAGAGCTCTGGAGTCTTCCACTCTTCTCTGAAGGCCACTTATTCTGTTGATCACTGAGAGGTACATCAGGGTCTCCAATGAATCATACTCTCAGTTCAATTAGTTTTTGCTTTGCGTATTTTAAAGCTCTGTTGCTGGGCATGTGCACATTCAGGGTGACTGCATCTCTTTGGATAGTGGGCCATTTCATTTTACAACACCTCTGTCCGGTGAGATACTTGTTCTGAAGTCTGACTGAAACTTATGGCTGCTGCAGCCATTTGACCAGATTCTGCACAGTGGGATTTTCTTTCTTTCTTTCTTTCTTTCTTTCTTTCTTTCTTTCTTTCTTTCTTTCTTTCTTTCTTCCTTCCTTCCTTCCTTCCTTCCTTCCTTCCTTCCTTTCTTTCTTCCTTCCTTCATTCCTTCTCTTCTTTCTTTCTTTCTTCCTTCCTTCCGTTCATTCTTTCTTTCTTTCTTTCCTTCCTTCCTTTCTTTCTTTCCTTCTTTCTTTTTTCTTTGTACCGGGGATCAAACTTACAGCTTTAAGCCACTGAGCTACATTCCTGGCACAGTGGGTCTTTCTGTGCATTTACTTTGCCTACCTATATCTTTATATTCAAGGCAGGTCTGTCGCACGCTTCTGTTCCCTGTCACAGCAGCATCCCTGGATGGAGACTGTGTGAATTGGTCTCCTCTTGCAGACTTCACATGCCATGAGGTCAGGCAAGGGCTCCTTTGCATATTCCAAGGTCACAGAGGTCCAAGGGGACCATGAAGGCCCAGATGTCTTCATGCTTGGAAAGGTCAAGGGTCTTTGACAGGGGGAGATGACCTCTGTGGTGCCAGGCAAACTCCCCAGGTCCTTGGCTGTTTCAGGACCTCTGCCTGAGCCATGTGCTTGTGTTTGGCAGTGTTGGGTAAGTCAGCTAGGCCCTGGTAGCCTGAGTTAATGACCAAAGTGGGAGCCCAGTAGGTAGAGCCAGGCAAAGATTTCAAAGATCAGAGACCTTGGCTGTTTGCCTGAGTCTGGGAAAGGATGGGGAGAAGAAGGCCCAGCCAAAGCACAGAGCTGGAGTTTCTCCAACACCTCAGCTCCCAGAGCAGCTGTTACCTGAGCTTCACCCCTGTGCTGGGCTCCTGGCCACCTACATGATGGTTCTGCTCTGAGTATGTATGTGTCTCAAGCAGTATCCAGTCCCCATGTGGTTGCCTGGCCTGATGGCCACCTGTGTGGGGTCAGGGCACCATGAGACACCTGGGTGGAGTGGGCCTAGCTGTTCTTCCTGCTGTTGGTGGCTTTGGGATCTCATGGTGGGCCCTGTGGGTGTCATGTAGGATCTGATTGTGTGACCACCTCAGTGGGTTCTTTTTAGGGCTGACGACAATGATTCCACCAGGGGAGTGCACATATGCGGGCAGGAAGAGGAGGAAGCCTATTCAGAAGAGGTAAAGTATCATCCCCAGTGTGTCCCCTGTATCCCCACAGTGTTCCCATCACATCTTCCATGTCACTACCATGTCCTTGCATATCCTCTGTGTCCCCATGTCACTGCTGTGTCAGGACTACATCTGTGTGTTTCCAGTGTATCTGCTGTGTCTTCATCTCCTCCATGTTTTCCATGTCCCTGCATGTCCTTATTGTGTCCTGCATTGTCTCCATTGTGTCCTTGTCATGCCCTTATCATGTCCAATTCTATACCTGTGTGTAAACCCAAGAGAATTCAAAGAATAGTGTTCAAACAAAATCTTCTATATGAACAATTATGTCAGTCAGCATTTCTATTGCCAAGCAAAATACTCAACAGATACAGTTTAAAGGAGGAGAGATTTATCTGGTTCATTGATGTAGAAACCAGCCTACAAGTTTATCCCCCACCCAGGGTTGAAAAGGATGAAACACAAAAAGATACAGAATTAATCTAGAATGTGACGATCAAAGGGCTCTTTGCCACTAGTGGACAGAAGAACCCTGAGAATTTGACCCAACTCACTTTTATTTGCTTAAACACAGGAGCAAGCAATTAGGGTAGCAGAAGATTCACCTGCCTCCCATTATCTATAGTATATGCCCAGGTAAACAACCAAATCTCAGCTGTGTTGACTACTCTGGAACTTGCAACATGCCAGCATGACTGTGTTTGGCTAAATGAGCACAGCTTGCGGTTTTTCTCCTTTGTGCTTTCAGAGAAAGTCAATTAGGCCTTGATCCTCAGTATCTGTTCTGCTATCTCTCCCCTTTTGATTTTGTAATAACAGCAGCAGAAGCAAAGTGAAGTGGAGTTATGCCTGTTTCCTATGTTGTTGGATTCCTCTCCCAGGTAATCTTCAGACTATGAGCAAAACAGTAAGACAAGTAAGAATCCCATCAATCCTTACATTCTATGGTATTTATCATAGCAGTGAGGAGATATCAGGTGTTCTGGGCAGGCCTTGGTGATGGACAAGTCTTTCTGCCTCTGGGGTAGTTTTCCTCAATTGTTATCTGGGAAAATGCTCTCACTGGTGAGGAGAGTGGAGTCAAGTTCCACCAGGGGATTGTCATGGTGGGGAGCCTCCTCCATGGTTACATGCTCCTAGAGGGCACCCACACTATCCATTTCCTGCAATAACACAAGAGTACCCCCACCCCCCCATACCAACAGGGTAACTGGTCCCCCCCATCTCCCCATCTCTGGGGACCCTTTAACACTTGTACTTTTTCCTTTTTTCCACGCTCTTGTACTTTTGACCAATGGATTTCTGCCAGGGTGCCATTTATATCGCCAACAAGATTCAAAAAGTTAAGTGTAAATGTTGCAAGATCAAGACAAGATTGTGGCTTATTATGACTTATTTTCCCTTTTTGTTATTATAATTGCCACTTTAACATCAATTGTGCACACTCAAAAATTGCTTGTCCTGGGCTGGGAATATAGCTCAGTGGCACAAGCACCTGCGTGACAGGCGTGAGGTTGTGAGTTCGATTCCCAGTACCAAAAAAAATTACTTGTCCTTGTAGATTATAAGGAATTCCAGTAGAATGAATAATACTGCAGTGTTGTAAAAATTTCTGAAGGATTTTGCTTATGTAGGCAGGACCATTATCTGTTTTTAGTTTCTTAGGGACTCCCATTTTTGCAAATACTGAGAGACAATGTTCAGTATATGCCACGCAGTCTCTCCGGTATGGCAGGTAGCATGTATAAACTGAGAGTATACTAACATGCACATATTGAAGTCTGCCAAATTGGGACATATGTGTTACATCCATTTGACACAGCTCATTTGCTTGAAGGCCTTGGGGATTACAGTCTTCTGATAGAATTGTTGTAGATAAAGTTTTTTTTTTTTTTTTTTTTTTTTTTTTGCGGCACTGGAGATTCAACTCACAGCCTTGCGCTTGCCAGGGCAGGCGCTTAAGCCGCTAAGCCAAACTCCCCAGCCCTGGTTTTTTTGAGGCAGGGTCGCACTATGTAGCCCAAGCCGGCCTCGAACTCACAACGCTCCACCTACCTCAGCCTCCCGAGTGCTGGGATTAAAGGCGTGCGCCACCACGCCCGGCTTGTTGTAGATAAAGTTTGGCATGTTGAACAAGATTGTACAATATGGCATGCCTGTGATTTGGAAAGTTTAAAGCCATAGGAAAGGACTTGAGTGTTATGATGGAAAGA
>RJWM01015298.1:0-48307 GCA_004363535.1 Dasyprocta punctata
CTATTAAGAAAGATTGCATTGAGACTTTTGTAAGTAAATGGTCACGACTTGAGACCATACTCATAAGTGAGATAAATCAAACCCACATGTGTAAATACCATATTGTCTCCCTAGTGTAAGAAACGGAAAAGTATATATGATCCAGAATCTATAATAAATACTACGTGGGGGTGAAAACAGCTCAAGGAGCAGAAGTGACTGGGAAGGGAAAGGGCAGAAAGAGAAAAGGGAAGAAGGGATATGGGCCTGTGTACATGTATATGTAAGATAACTAGAATGAACACGCTGCTGAATGTATTCGTTATTGAGAAAGAACAATTAATACTCATATGATTAGATCAATTTTGCATGTCTATATCTGTTAATGTAAGTAACCATTTTGGGGATAATGATACGCAATGTTGCAACCATTTTCAAGTTTCTATCATCCGGTTTTGTCAACCTGCAATGTTACTGTTGTGTATCTACTCTAGTCGTTTGTTTGTCTCTTTTGCTTGTTGTCTTTGTTGTATATGTCTTTTTTTTCTTTTTTTTTCTTTTTTTTTTTTCTTGGCTTAGATATAAATAAATAAATAAATAAATAAATAAATCTGAAAGTAATTTAGGAAAAAATTTTTGTGGGTTTTAAAATTGTGTGCCTCATAAGTGATAACGTTCATAAACCTCATAGCTACATTTGTAGCAGAGAAGACAATTGGTACAAGAATCACAATTAAAGTAGCTTCCAAAATCATTTCCTGGTTTTTACTATAACCTAAAACATAAACCAGACCTTTAATCTAACAGCTTTCTCCTTTGTCAAATGATTCAGTTATGCATGCTTTTGAAGTTTTTACAAGAGAACCCCACCAGGGTTCACCAAATTATGGCAAGAATAAGTTTTTGTTAAATTTTAATAAAATTAGAAAAGCTGTAACTCTTTTAAAAAATCAGCCCATATTTTTGCAAACATTTCTAATGGGATTAAATTCCCCCTAATTTTGCTTTGGCTTTTTGCTATTTTCTAAAACTAATTACTAATGTTTTCTTTGATTGGGAGACTTTCCTTGAGTAGACAAGGGTGAGGTATCCAGAAGAAAGTGGCACACTGAGGAGATTTTTATACATTAAATTGTATTCAGAAAAGAATGCTTTAAGTAGTACATACTCTTTTAGAAACTCATAAGGAAAGGGAGAGCAGATGGAAAATTCTTTCTCATTTTAGAGCCGCGATTGTGAGACTTTCTTCGTCTGCACCTTTGAGGATAACTCACTTCTGAGCAGACAGGAAGAATTTAATGGAATCAATACCACTAACTTGGGAACTCATTATAACACCTTTTACTCAAATGTAATGCATCCTATAAGTAAATACTGGAGAAAGGAGAAAGAACAGTTGTTTTATTTCTGGTTTTAGATTAAAGATCCAAAGAAACTCTACAAAGGAAAGAAAGAAAGAAAGAAAGAAAGAAAGAAAGAAAGAAAGAAAGAAAGAAAGAAAGAAAGAAGAAAGAAAGAAAGAAAAAAGTAAGGAAGAAAGAAAGGAAGAAAGAAAGAAAGAAAGAAAGAAAGAAAGAAAGAAAGAAAGAAAGAAAGAAAGAAAGAAAGAAAACAAGCAGGAAGATAGAAGGCTGAAATACAGCCAGTCCACAGAGGCAACAAACTGTATCAGTCATAAATTAGCATTATTTTGCTGTAATGTGACAGACACAATATCTTAATTTGTGGGTATTTGAAGATTGTCTTCTCAGCAAGGGATAACCTACCTTAGTCCTGTTGTTTCCTTTGTCCTTCGCCTCTCCCCCTGGACCTTATTATTCAAATTCAGAGCGATCTAGAGGAGGGCATAGGAGTCGAAGGGCAGCCCCTCCCACCTGGCTAGCAGCATGAGTATGTTAGCTCTCCTGTTGCTGGAATGAAATACCAGCACCCACCACTTAAAGGGGTTTATCTCATGGTTTCAGTCCACGGCTCCCAGGTAGAAACATCCTGGCAGAAGGGAAGGGCAGTCAGGGAAGAAGAGGCTAGGGCCTGGAAACTGGTCCCCAAAGTCCTGTCCCCAGATCCACCCAGAGATGCCCAGAAGTGTGCTTAACTAATCCGCAAGGCATCTTTTAATCCAGTCAAATTGACAGGGCACAATTGTTGGTCACAAATCTATTCAACTTCTAAGAAATCTTAATATGGATAAAGAATAGGACTTTACTATTTCCCCAGAGACAAAATTATCTTTCTAAATTTTGTAGAGTCACTAAATTTAGATTCTGACAGTATGTCTCCACATCTGCAGATTAGTGAGGCCATTCCCTGCGGCAACATGGGGTAAATTATGATGTCAATATTGTGCATTTGGTATAAAAACCAGACTCTTGGAAAAATGGAATAGAGAAGGGGGAACTGAGGAGTAGGCTCTGGAAATAACTCGAGAAAGCCAGAGCAACATGGTTAAGTCTTTGACAACATGAAAAATTAATTTGGTGGTGGCGCTAAGGGAAGGAGAAGTATGGTTCTAATTTGAAAATTAGGCTTACAGAGCAAATAGGATTTATCCAAATTGAGATTGTCTTTAAAAGAAGAATTTCCCTTGTGAAACTGCAAGCTGGATATCTGTGAGATGGCTTCAATTTCCTAAGAAATCCCACTCTATCATTGACAGAGAAAGGCACTTGAATCAGTCAGAAGCAGTTGCCCTGCTCTACTGGTGAACAGACTGGTTTCAGAGGGATCTGGCTGGTGCCATGGAAGTCAAATTCAAGCTGATTTTGAAATACAGCGCACTAATGACTTCCAGAAGCCTGAGAATTGTAGAAAATATGCCAATGAAGGGCCGAATCAAAAACCATTGAGTTGCGACTTGAGCATTCCACTAAAGTGAGACACAGCCTCTAACATCCCGCACTGTGGGTGACCGATGAAGTAAAAGCTAGAGAAGCCATTAAGGTTATGGATGGTTTAGAGAGGATGTGCCCATGAGTGGCTGGAAGAATTTCTAAGGTAGAAAGACTGCCAGGAGGGATGGAATGGAGCTTGGCAAATCTGGGTAAAGCAGGTAAGTGAACGAGCCAACATTTGCTGCATTTTAATCCCAGTAAAATCCGCATGACATTTCAGTGCTGATGAAGCTGATCAACCTGAGGAGGAAGGAGAACAGATTTTGTGATGGTCTTGAGGACCATCTAATGGGGCTCACATCAGATATGCAGAACAGGCTGTGATAGCAAGGAAACGCCGTCTTACTGAAGTTCTCCTTGGTAAGCACGTACAGGGTCCAAATGTCAACAGAGACACTGGAGACTGTAGTTCCTAGGGAAGCAGAATGGTATAGTTCCTGCACAGAGTTTTCTGCGATGAGAGACTAGGAGAAACCCAGCACGGGTGTGCCCATATGAGAATCTCCTCCAGGCTACCTAGCCAAACTTGGAGGGCTGGAAGTCACCAACAGTTTTACATGTTTTGGAGGAGTTTGCATTGGTAGCCATCTCCATGACAATGTTTAATAGCTGCCTCATCTTTCCTTACTTGGGGAATGAGGACTTACAGTTTCTCCAGATGGGGAGAGGGGCAGGACAGGGTGCATTCAAGTCCTAAATCTGCAGCCTCTGGCCTCGATACTTGTAGAGAACAATGATACATTCTGCAGAGGCAGCTGAGTCAAACAGAACCTCTACTGTTAGTATTTTTGAGGAAATTCCGCACTGATTTCCACAGTACTTGTACCAGTCTACACTCCTACCAAGGAGAAGGGTTTCTTTTCCCCACAGCCACTCCAGCATTTATTGGTTGATTTCTTGACGACAGTCATTGTTTCTTGAGATGGAATCTCAGTGTTGCATTTCTCAAATGACCAGTGATGTTAAATACTTCTTCATATATTTATTTGCCATTTGTATTTCTTCATCTGAGAAGTTCGTATTCATCTCAGATCCCCATTTTTGGATTGGGTCTTTAAATTTGCGGGGGGGGGGTGTGCCTGATTTTGTTTCAATTCTTTATATGTTTTAGATAGAAGTCCTTTGTCTGAGACAGAGTTGGCTAAATTTTTTCCCATTCTGTGGGGTTTATTTTTTACTCTGTTGGTGATTTCATTTGATGTGCAAAAACTATTTAACAAGATCCCAGTTGTTGATTCCTTGAAGTATTTTCTGTGCAGCTTGGGTTTTACTCATGAACTTGCTGCTTACCCATCTTCAAGATTTCCACCTACCTTGTTTTCCAGCAGATTTAGTGTTTCTGTTTTAATATTTAGATCCAAAAGCTAGCTTTCCACATGCTGCAGACTAAAACTAGACCCATGTGTATCACCATGCACTAAACTAGAAGCTATTTTAAAAGTAGCTTTTCTAGTTGTCCTCATTGAAAATATTGACTACAATTCTCGAGTTCTTAATTAATGAATGTGGAAACCTCTGCTACCCCCATTGTAAAAATGAGGCACAGACAACTCAGGAAGCTTACTCAAATTCACATCACTGGCAAGTAGTGCAGCTGGGATTCAGCAGGAAGACCTACCCCACAGAATATCTTCTCAAGCCTTTCATAGACATTGCTTTCAGACAAATCTCAAGGAATGTTTCAATTTCTCTAAAGACTACTCATAAAATAATCTAGGGAATGTCTCAACCAAAATGTTCAAAGGACCAGTTAAGCAGAATTCTCTATGCATCTGACAGTAGTAGAATGGATAAAGTGTGGTATATCATACTGTGAAATAGCACACATAGATATACCTCACTTGAAAAATGATTGAATAAAATAGGCAGGATGAATGAACCTTAAACACATGATTTTTAGGGGAAAAGGACTATTGTTTTACATTCAGGTTTTTGATTTTTAAAAAATTGTTAAAAATTCTCAACAATTTTATCTAATGGGTTTAGGCAAGTCTAACCCTACTGGTCTGATGAACAGCTTCCTTGTACAATTTGAAATTTTGGATTCTGAGCTCAGCTTAAATGGAGCTTTATCTGTGGGAACCCTAAAGCCTGGCTGGGGGTGTTTTCAACAGAAGTTTTGTGCTTGTTTTTACCAATACACCCTCCTCACCTGACACCTCTATTAGTCATTTTACAAGAATTTTTTTCATTTACCTTTGTGGTTTTGAGGCAATAAAATAGAAAAAATTTAAACGCCAGGTTTTATAAATTCTGACTCATGCCTGATTTTTTTAGAGAAGTCTACTCTAGTTTTTCAACATATAGATTAAGTCAAAACGAGATAGGCTATCTTGCACTTGTTTTATCAAGGGTGTAGATGGAAATCTTGTCATGTGTTTCAGTTTCCCACCTTAAAACATCCAGTTTTCAATCCTATACCTAGATGGCATGATACAAATCCTGCAGTTTTCTGGAACAACAGCTTTCTACCCTACCATCACCACCACTGTGAGCCCTACTACCAGCTTGTGTTTATTTGTTTCATAGAGTTTAGGTCCTGTGAATTTTTAACATTATTTTGAACTCATCTCTGCCTTTACAAGATCAGTTATATTCTAGCCACATTTCTCGTTTTTACAGTGGTAGAGTTTTAAATTTTCTATATCATACTACTTATCAAGTAATAATGATTCACCTTATTATAAGCCCATTAAAAACCACCAATTTAAAAATTCATTTGATAAAAAAACTCATTTTGATATACTGTACACAAAGATCTCTGCTGATTTGGGTTGGAACCTAAATCACCATTTTGTTTGCATTTTTTTGAATAAGAAAGTTGTCCCAGCTCAAGAATAGTCAGACTGGCTTCTTGAGGTAATTACTTGAAACTACCACTAGGTCTGTGTTAGAATCACAAGACAGAGAGCTTATCTTTCTGCTAGCGTAAGAGCAGACCTGCAGTTTTAAAACATATGTCAATACTCTCGTATGAAATACTGTGTTTAAAAGAATAGGAAATTACCCTAATTTGTGCCATTTTAAAAAGACAATTAGCTCTGTCAGAAGATGGTAATTCCCACTATGCCAGTCAGGAGGACAAAGGGTCTGGAGAAAGGCCAAATGACTTGATGCCACTGCTATGACCACACGGCTTTCCCCAAGCTGGTTCTCATCTATGGAAAGGGGGAAGACATAAAAAGTATTGAAATACGCTGCTACTAGTCAGAAGATCTACAAGTGAATGTTCAATCTACAATCTGCTAATTTTTAATGCTATTTGTTAAAGTATGACTTCTGCTTGGAATTCTCACAGAAAGTTAGTTTGAAAGACATGCCACAGAGTAAAAGACCTGTGATTTTGTAAACCTAGGAGGTTATCCTTGTGGAGGATAAATATTCTCTGGCTCTGTCCTATGGTCTCTAATCAAGTAACTATATGAAGTTATTTTAAGAAAGGGTCACTGCTCTACCAGAACACAATGCATTCAGATGGTATAAAGCTTTCTAAAAGATAATGTTTGATATGATTAGTCATATGTATATTGAGCAGAATCCATTTAGGAATATGTATGGAGCCCACAATCTACTGATTGTCTACCAGAGATAGTGAAATTGGAGAATGAGAAAAAAAGCTTCTTAATTAAAACCTGTGCACCCATTGTTCTAAAAAAAAAAAAAAAAACACCAAAACAACAACAAAAAAAAAAACCACTGAAACCCACAATTTACCCTGTTGGTTTAGCAAAGAATCTCCACCAATAATGGATAACCAAGTTCATCTAAAATGAGATACAGCTAACAGACATACTTCTCTATATGGGCAAATAAGTATTTCAAACCAGTGCCTCTAGGGGGCCTAGTGGTTTGCAAATTTAATAAACTTTTTCTTCTCCTTCCACTACTATTTTCTCATAGAAAAATCAAATTCCCATTGCATTAGTGTCTAAGCATATGGGAAGAATTGCCCAAGCTCCTGTGTGCTTTTCCATGACTACAGTGATGGTGGTGGTGAGGGGGAGGAATCAGATGTATGATGAAGTTTTCGAAAAGTCCTGGACCAGGTCAGTTTAGTGTCCTGGAGAAAGAGCAGCATTTGTCATCTGCTCCATCCCTGGCCTTCTCCAGGCCTCCAAGGAGAGTGAGAACCAAGAGGTTCATGCAGTGAGTTTCTATAGGCAACATAACAGGCCCCGATGAGGGGGAGTCCTGGATCCCTGGACTTGTCCTTGAGTGGCTGAAAAGCACATGGTTTTGGTTTCACTAAGCCAGGAGATGGGGAAGAGGGGAATGAACAGACAGAGAATAAACACAGACAAAACATATTTTTTAACAAAGTAATATTTTAACTGCCTAGGCAAATGGTTTTTGTGAAAATACTTATATGAAAAGCAATACATCGTTTTGTTTTTGCTTAGTCATTACTGCCATTATGCTTTGATGAAAATGGAAATTTACAATAAAATGAAACCATATGGGATCAAAAATTATGTACAATTCTGTGATCAGACGATTTGTAATTCAGGCAATGTCCTGCTTCAAACAATATCTTGATTTCTCATTTCAGTTGCTGCAGATGCTATTTGAGGAAGCAAAGAGTACGTGGATAGAGAAAAAAATAATTAAATGCACTGGGCTAAATAATCCAAACGATTTCAAGGAATATAAATAACAAACAACGTATTACATACAAATAAGCAATATCTTTAGTATAAAAATTGCATTTCCACGAAGAAGCTGTCTGGTAACAAATGATTACACAAAAATGTCACAGTTGTACAAGCCACATATACACAATGTCACAGTCTACATAAAACCTGGTCAAGAACAAGTCATCTGAAGGCCACATCCCCAACCTGAAGCTATCAAGGCTTTCAACAGAACCTCCTACTTCAGAGCAGCTGTTCAAAACACTGCCCCGTCAGGTTTCCTCAGACTTGATGACTCCATTACTTGGCTTCTGCAAGACAAGCTGTAAGCTTCTCAAGAGGATCAAACTGTAAGACTGAGGTAAAGATACTACACAAGAAGGAATTTTTTATTGGCACAAATGATTTACAAGAATACTCTCCAAAATGTTGGTACTTCTGAAAGGATGGGTCTACCATATATCTTTAATACTGGCAGGAGAAACACTGTAACACAAAGATGAAGGACACAGACAATCTACTGATACACATCAGCAAAAGCATGAGTCCCTTCTTTTACTTAACTCCAGAGATCACATGCTGAAATCTCAAGTTTACCCATCTTTTCAACCTTTTCTTCTCTTGAATGCTTCGCATCCTGTAAAGCAATGTACTGTACCAGCTTTATACCCAAAAGACTTACTAATAAAAAGCATTATGTAAGTCTTCCTTTAACTAGCAGTTTTTAATCATCTACCCCAAAGGTGTCAAAGGATCAGTTCTGAACACTAACATAACCTCAAAAAAGGAGTTTCAGCCATAAAAAGTCAAACTGTAGCTTTTTCAACTGTCAAAAGTCAACATGGCCACCCTTGCTTACTTTTCACTCCAGTGGTTATTTTTGGCTAACAGACAGCTAGCATATTCATAAGATGAGGCTGCCAGTGCAGCCATGCAACACACAACCTGTGACCCGAGTAGGCCCTGTTCTTAGTCACTCAAGGATTGTACCTCACAGGGAAAGGCAGAGGCGCAGTCTGTGCTTGCTGCACTATGAGGTCTCTGAGCACACTGGCTTGGCTGCAGATCAAGAGAACAATAACAAGATATAAACAAAAAGGTAATTTCTGATACTACTTTTCATCACTGACAAGTCACCCTGCTCCAACTACCCACATATAAAGTGCTGTGTACTCCCATTTCACAATCATTACTTTTATTTCATCCATTCAATTTTAATTTACATAAAATGCTACTCTATAATTAAATGACTGGTGATGCAATAGAAGGAAGCATGGTATTTTATTTTTTGAAGCAAAATCGTGTTTCCATGCACTTGACACCTACACTAAACATTATCGTCAGGAAAAAATCCCAATGTCTTATTGAAATGCTGAGCTAATCTTAAATTATTTCAGGTTACCTTTTTCATTCATTGACTTTTTTCATTTAGTTTTACATTCATTAAGAATTGAAAACAAATTTAAAGGCTTCAGTTGGACAGAAATTAGATGTGTACTTGGGTCACTCGCTGGAAAATCTTTTTGCCAGAATGTTAATAAAGGAAAAATCAGGAAAAAAAGGTTTCCCATGGACAGATACTTTCTTTTACTGAATCCTTTTCTCCAAGATACTCTCCCCACTTTTCAACTTTGGAAAGTGTTGCAAATCCATTGTTGTTGTTATAGAAGGAGGTACTGCACAGGGGACAACTGGAAGCTGGCCTTATCTGTTTAAGCAACAGGGGAGAGTCTGTTTCTGTCGGCCTTCCCCCCTAGTTGAATATTCCACTAAAAAACTTAAATTAGGGGATGGACTGTTATATAAAAAAGTCAAATTATGAAATCTTCCTATACCCTGAGCTTGCACTCACTATTCTTTGAAACTTTATTTCAGTTGACTGTGAAAATACGAAACCCAGTGACAGGCGGCAAGGGCAGCTCAGCTCTGACCCAGAAAAGCCTGCGCAGCACTCCGGGTGAGGACGCAGGGGCAGGAGCGGCAGGAAACAGGCACGTGTCAAGGCTCTCGCAGTTCCCCGGTGCTCAACCTGGGGCCACAATGCCATCTGGAAGCACACTGCTGGCAGCTCTGACGCTTCACCTTCACTGAGCTGGAAGAGGAGACTGTTAACTGAGTGGGAAAGATGAAAAATAAACAGTCTCTAAAATCTGATTGTTAGAATAGGAAGCTGCATTAAGCAAGCCCTGTAGCAGCCTCAGCAAAGGGCGGAGAGCTTCAGAACCTCCCTCGTGATGTGCCCCACAGCCACAGGATGTCCAGACAGAAAGGCACTGCATGCTCCTTTTTAATGATGACAGAAACTTTTTGAATTTCATCAATCTATACTCATTTTTCTGTCTGGACCCAAGGGGTACAGGATTGACTTCAGGCATCTTTCATATGCTTGGAATCTAATTCTATGAATTTATTCTAAGACATAAGTCAGGTATGAGAAGTAGATAGATGGATTTGTAAAAGAAACTGGGCTCCCTGGGTACTTATGTTAGATTCAGCAGTGAGAGATACACAAAGATACCATTCTTTAGAAGATTAAGGAAGATGGAAACAAATCAAGTCTTTCACTTCCCAGTAGTGACTTGCATTAATTTTTTCACCAAAAGCACATCACTGAAAGAAAATCAGAAATGATTTTTTTAGTTATTATTAAACTGTTTAAAGAGCCAGGGAACTCCTCGAGATAGAAACAAAACAACAGAGCATTTAAATTTTCTTCACAAAACTACCTTGCACTGGCAAGACTTACTACAGCATTTCTGGCTTAAAAAAAAAAAAAACTGCTAAAGAAATTTTTCGAAAGAAAAGAAAAAAAAAACTACTGCATGTTGGTAAAAAACCTTTTTAATCTGTCTGTAAAATTCCTACTTCCTCCTGAATCTCTGAAGGTTACACTATTCTATTTGAGATGGCTGGCAGTCAGCTTCACAGACTTTGGTTATGGCTCATCTGAACCTTTTCACCAGAATAAACGTGGTGGCTGTCGACCCAGCTGCTGTCTGAAGCCTCTCACTAAGGGATAATTGTGAAGGCTGTGGGAACTCTGTAGGCCACAGTAAAACACTGGGAGAAATGCAGGCGAGAAATAAAACATAACAAAGGAGATCTCAAGAGCTTGGGTGACTTCCAAACTGTCCTAAAATTATATCCAGAGCCCTCTAAGTTAACGTGTCCATGCAGTGGTGCCTGATGTTTTGCACAGTTTGACAAAAATGAACACCTATGACACGGAAAGGAAGCAAGATCTCTACTGCACTTGGAGGATGCTCAGAGTAAAGCTGCTTTGTTTCATTTTGGGGGTCTCTTTGTGCTAATGCGGGAGGGGTTGGCCTCTTCTGGTTAAGACTCTAGCTGGACAAATAAATTTGCTACTATCCCAAGTCCCCAAACAGATCCTAACACCACTGGTTTTCTGTCTCCTGATTGTCATGCCTGAAAGATTCTCCTCAGACAGGATACATGTGGCTTACTGCCACGAGACCACATGACCACTAGCCATCTTTCAAGAGAGAAGCTTGCTTATTCAGGGAAAAGTTAAGGATTTGGTTTAAACTGCAGACCAGAGGGACGTGTCATGAAATCTACAGTCCCTTGGTGGCGTGCTGACTCTTGCGCTGCCTCAGAGAGTCTTCTGCCACCTCCAGGTCAGCTGGGGAGGGCTGCTCAGGGGCGTCCGCTTCAGGCTCCTCAGGTTCGACTTTCTCCTGGGTCACACTGGCCTCTGTCAGGTGCCCTTGGTCGTCGGCGTCACTCCTCTCCTCATTCACACCACCAGCCACACTGTCCACTTCCTCTTCCTCCTCTGCTTCATCCTCATCACCAAGGTCTTCTTTCTCTTCTTCATCATCTACAAGGCTGTCCTTATTTTCTTCTTCATTCGAATCATCCTTTTCCTCTTCTGCATCCTGCAACTGTTCAGTTCCCTGAGCCTCCTCTGATCTCCGATTTTGCTCTACAGAGAGAAGAGAAAAACACTCTAATTAAGCAGTGGAAATTCGGTAATGAATTGTGTTTAGCTGTGAAATGAAAAAAATAGGGGAAGTGACAGTTTTCTCTACCTTCAAGTCCCAATATGACATAAGACAGAGTCTCTAGTTGGCACCCAAGCCCCATTCAGGACTTCACCAAACCACTCCAGGGACTTCGCTGCTCATGCTGACTTTCACAGAGCAGGTGGGCATGGAAGGCCATTTCCTTCAGGCCCTGCATTTTGTACCTTATAGAAAGCTCAAAGATGCACTCGTCGGAGTGAAAGAAACAGAAAAGGGATGAGAGCTGAGCCAATCAGAGTACTTTCCAGGGGCGCAGAGCCAGATTCCAGAAGAAAGGCCTTCTTCCTCTTTAGGATTTGGTTAACTAAAATGTGCATTAGGACTGGTAGCAGCCACTGAGCAAACCCCACAGACCCCTTATATCACTTGGGCTGAGCTTGAAGCTAGAGCACTCTGGATTTTCAATTACAATCCAATAAATCTCATTTTTCCCCAAGATTTTTTATATTAAGTTTCTGTCTCATTTAAGAATTCTAAGGATCATATATCTATGGAAGTCTCAAAGCCTCAAAAATTTCAGAAACTAAAAATATGAGTTTATTTAAATTCCCAATAAAACCATCAACCTGCATTATGCAAAGTCTCAAAAATAGGAATAAAGACACTCAAATCCAGGGCCATTCAGTCCCAGATCAGGATGGAGCAGAGAAGGACGTGGGGAGACTGCTTCTAAAGGACTCAGGGTAGCTCAGGACAGCATGAAACTCAACACAAGACAGCAGAGACCAAATACATCTGAGTAGCCCTCCTCCTTTCTTGTTCCAATTTGAATGAAGAAAAACTGCTTATTAGTTAATAAAGGGTATAAACTGCAAGGCAAAAAATAATGACTGATAAGAAATATACTTTAAAACAGGAGGAAAAGGGAATCCTTATTCCAATCTACCTGAAGAATATATTTTAAGGAATATGATAGTAGTAATAGTTTGGTCACTCAGCAAATCAGGAAGAGAATTCAGTTATCTCTAAAAGAATAACAGGGAACCTCAAACCACAGAATACCACAAAATTACAAAACTATTGTGTCACATGAGTTTACTATACTTACCAGAATGTTCAGATAAATTCCTTGGAAGTGGTACATAGAAGCATTCTGATATTACCACCAAGACCTAGATGGGAAAAAAAGTGATTGTTACAGTTATTACCAAAGGGCCTGAAAATCAGGCCTTGCTTCTATAATCAGATATTCTTAGAAAAATAATTAGCAGCTGGTCAAAACTCTTCAAAATGGCATAGCTATAATTAAAATTTCCTGTTTTATATGCACCATAATACAGGAAAATATCATTCATTTAGAAGAAGGGTCACAAAGTCAACAGTCTACAGAAAGCCCACTATAAATATGTGAATCAAACAGATATTAGAAAACAGACATGAGTAGTCAAATCTAACATTGTTTCTTTAAACAAATAAAACTATATTTGAACTGCCCCACAGCCAACAGGTAACCTCGTGTGAGGGGAAGAACCAGTCAGAAACTAGAAGTCTCAAGAAAGTTCGACAGGAGACTTCTGCGCAGTCCAATTGTGGGAAAACTCCTCAATGATAGCACCTAAATCCTGGGCTTCACCTCTGACTGTCGCTGAACATGAATCCCTTTCTACTATACAAACATGTCTCTATCAAGCTTCTTAAGGGCAGGATCAGCCCAGTCCATTTCCCATACTGGGGGCCCACCAGCACCACGCTGATGAAACTGAAGGCTTGTGTCCAACAAGGCAGAGTCACTTGGAGCCGCCCTCTCCATCTGTGACTGAACGCCACACAGCCAGCCATCCACCACTAGGAGAAACGGTGTGTTTAGAAACTGACACATTTCTTCTTGTACCGCCTAACAGTGGTGTACCCTATAATCCCAGTACTTGGGAGGCTAAGGCTGGAGGACTGCTGAGAGTTCGACATCAGCCTGAACTACATGGAGGGACCCTGTCTTAAAATAAACAAAGAAAGAAAAAATTTCTGGTGCCTAGCTCACACTTGGACTCTGACTTCTCTTTGAATAATTGCCCTGCCTGTAAAGATAAGAATACTACTAAATATACTATGTTTTATTTTACAGGTACTCTGAAATTTTAAATCAAAGTCATAATCCCTTTGATTAAATTGTATAAACATCAAATGAATACCCTACTTTGTAT
The DNA here is from genome assembly GCA_004363535.1 of Dasyprocta punctata. Taxonomy (NCBI): domain Eukaryota; kingdom Metazoa; phylum Chordata; class Mammalia; order Rodentia; family Dasyproctidae; genus Dasyprocta; species Dasyprocta punctata. The sequence continues at coordinate 13,692 of RJWM01015298.1, forward strand.
TCTGGATTATTACTATGTACATATTCACTTATTACTTTGCTCAGTATCTGGTTCATTAGATTCAAGCTACCATGTTGACATCTGAGAAGGAGATGTTAAAAGAAAAAATGTCAGTTTAATTACAAAGCAACACAGAATGAGTCTCACACAATGAATGAAGTACTTTGATGCTTAAGAGACAGAGATTACATCCCATTACGGGGTGAAAAAGGATTAAGAATTTCCCTGAAAGAGGAGGCATTAAGGCCATGGGCCTTGTCAGAAGAAGCTGTACAATACCCCACTTCCACTGCCTGCCTACTCTAAGCTGCCCCAGGTGGGGTCACTGAGATGCTGGTATCCAGAGAAGACCCCAGAGGCCTGGCTGAGGAGACTCACAGGTGAAGTGATGAGATACAGGAAGGCTCTGTGTGTTAAGGAACGACAAGCTCCAAGCTATTTGTTACGGCTTGTATCTAGATGTCCCCTCAAAGTCTCATGTCTCATAGGTGGGATTTTTGGGAAGGTGGCTAGATCATGGCTGTGTTACACTGGATTAAGGGTGCGTGATACTTAGATTAGTGCACTGATTGGTTTAGAATAGTTCTGAGTGTATATGATGCAAAGGCCCACACTGGGTGTGGGTGGCACCAACCAATAGGCTTGTAAAGTGGATGAACTCTAAGGGAAACCAGAAGGAAGGCTGGCTGTCTCTTGCCTACACTGCCATGGACTGTTTCTCCTCTGCCATGCCACCCTGCACTGGAGCCAGCTGACTATGAAATGAATCCTCTACAAACTGTGAGCAAAAAAAGATCTTTCCTCCTTTAACTTGTAGGTGCTGGGTATTTTTCAAGTAATGAGAAAAATAAACAAGACACCATTAAATTGATTTCAGCAAGAAAGAAAACATTTCTAATGTGATAGTCATGTGTTTACTAGCTAACTACTCACAGGGGATAATGTGTGTGTGTGTGTGTGTGTGTGTGTGTGTGTGTGTGTTTAATGTGTTCTTTTTTCTTGTCCTAATTTCATCAGGGGAGGGAAAGTTTTGGTTCTGACACATTATAAGGACAGAAGAAGCATCTTCTAGCAATAAGAAGTACAACATTTTCCCACAAAGTTTAGGAGTGAACATACTGTACCTGTGATACACATGAGCCCTCAAGAGGCTGGCTGGGTCCAGGGGCCCAAGAAAAGATTCACAGGATGCCTGTGTCACTCTAATGTTGCATTAGCAGTATGACCCCAGAAAAGTCAACTGCTTTCTAGCTTTCAGTGTTACTCAAAAGGATGAGACTACTGGATCACACTATGGCCACGGTCTTTTTGTGTCTAACAGTGTACTGTCTTATGTATGTCTTCCTTCTTGGAAACTAGGAGGGAAGCCCTCTTATCTTTTCATTACATTCTCTCAGTTCAAGATCTATTTTCTGGTCTTAAGAACCTTGAAATGGGGAACTAAGCTACCTCAACATGGCACTGTTTAGAATCAGGGTCTATATGGTGAACAGGGTCTATCGCTCATCGACAGTAAATTTTTCAGTTCTCAGTTTCTACCCACATAGGTGCACAAAGAGAGAAGGTGGGTTTCACACAGGGTGGCAACCATGCCTCTGATTCTAGAGAAGACAGCACTGTTCAGTACCATCTAGAAACAGAATATGCTTAAGCACCAAAATTTGGACAATGCCTCTACACATATCAACAAAACAGAGACCATATAACAGAGGCAAAAGCAAGCCTAGCCTTTCATTTTCCTGTGACTGAGCAATTTGAGCTCAAAAGCAATTAGACCGAAGCCACTGGACCACAGTCTTTGCCTGTCTGAAACTTTGCTGTCTTCCAGCCTCCAGGGCACAGTCACTGATGGCTGGAAGTGATGCTGCCTGGGTGATCTGTAGACTGTCACTAACAATCTCTCCCATGTTGGCTGAAAATGCAAAATATGTACTTGATTCTAAAACTGAACATTTGTTTAGTTAAAAAATTAGTAAAACATTTAAACAACATGTGGGTCAGTCAAGAAAACAAACAAAAATTAAAGTAGCAGACTTGTTTTAGTTTCCCATTTTCAAAATTCAAGGGGAAAACAGACTGACACAACAGTCAAGCTTCTTATGCAAAGCAATTGCTTAATCAAGAATACATCTTAAAGGAAACATACTGCCCACCTGAGTGCTATTTAAATTAAACGCCATGAAGAATCAAAGCAATAGGAGAATCCAAAGGTCACCAGGACCGAGCTCCATAGATTTGCAAGTCTGGGTCTGGCTTTCAGGCCCAGTTGATGGCAAAGGTATCGCAGACCACTAAACTCCATACTTGAAGGTCTCACTTCTACTTCTGACTCTGTGACACAGAAGGGTAAGTGATTATATAACAACTGTTGTCTGCAGGGTCTCCAGGGGAGAATCAGAGCATCTCAAAGGCACTTTCATTTGTGCACTGGGCCAATTCCTACTCTTCTTTTTGAGAAATTTCATGCTCAGCAATTTCATCTCACATTTATTCTATGTGAACTACTCATTTAATTTTGACTCAGTTGGTAGGACTACTAAAAAAATAATAATAAAAGAGAAAAACTCATTTATCTTAGCTTCCCTACAGATGTGTCATCCCTCAGGGATCTGGGCAGGACATGGGGCAGCTGCTTGCTCCTCTGGGCCATTCAGAACCTGCCTCAAGCAGCTTTGTTCAGCAAAGTCCTTTACTCTAGGTCACTACCCCAACATCATTCTCTGTGTGACTAAGATGTGAAAATAATTAAGAAACACTTCTATAGTCATTAAAGTTAACAAAAATGCCATTCTGTAATAGACAATTTAAAAGGCGGTAATATTATGCTATTTCTAATTATATTAACTAATTCACAAAAGTAAGCATTAAAAAGTATGTAAGAAATTAAAGACTACTTAAGGTAAAAACTGTACATACTTTACAATCATAGAAAAAGGCATTTTGAATATAGATAAGTATTTGTTACTTTTTGGAAATATATTAATGGATTATTGTGTAAAATAAAGTTATTTTCCCAATTTCTAATAAAGGAATGATAACTCATTCCACTTAGTCACTTGAACAGTCTGGAAGCAACTTTCTTCTTTCTTTAGGCCAAATCTCCAATAAACTTTCTGTACTGTTCTATTTCAATCTCACATTCCAAATGAATCAGGTGCATAGGCAGGCTTCACTCAATTTCTCAAAGTCAGCTTGAAAAATTAAGTTCTATAACTTTTAGGCTGAGAAGAGTTTTCACTGGCTTTTGAATAGGTTTCCATTCACCCTATATAACCTGTCTCCATCTCTCACCAAGGACCTGTAGGAGACCAGACAATGAGGATCGAGGCCTAACTGACCTTCCCTGTGGACATGAAGGAGGGAATGGCAGATGAGCTGGCGCACTAGCACACTGTAAGTTCCAGGGAAGAGTCAACACAGCTGAAATCTGGTTACTGATCTGGTCATATACTATAGATAATAGGGGGCAGATGAATCTTGTACCACTCTTAATTGTTTGCTCCTGTGCCTAAGCGAATAAAAGTGAGATAAGCCAAATGTTCAGGACTCTTTGCCCACTACAGGCAAGAGTCCACTGGCCCCTCTTTCTAAATTGTGTCTTTTTGTTTTTCATCCTTGTTCACCCCCTCCCTGGGCAAGGACAAATTTGGAGGCTGTTCATACAAGGACCTACTATGGTCCCTTTGCAAAAGCCTCACATTCATGTGACCACAGAACACACTGTTAGAAAAATCTAGCACTGCACAATGGATAGGAGAAGTACTGATGTCTGCACTCTATTTATATCCAAAGACAGATCAAATCCTTTTAAATTAGGGCAATGGGAACATGTTAATTAGCAATATGATTAGTACAACAGAACAGGGTATACCTGGGACCTAATTAATATAGACAGCTAAGTTTCATCTCCATCTCTGAAATTAACACCAGCAGCTGTATCTCAAAGACAAGCCATGACAAGACTAAAGCATCCTCACAGCAAAAGAAAACCAAACTTCCTTGGCTCCTTGAAGTCCTCTGTCATATCAAGTTATGAGTTCCTCTCAAGTCAACCGCTAACATTTTAAGCTTCTTTTAACAAAGACCTTGCTAGAGAACCAAATTTCATTATAAGATGTAAATAATTTTAACAAAAGTCTACTCTTTTAAATAAATTTTTGTAATCACTAATTATTCCTAGGAATTAATTAATTGCTATATTACATAAAGGCTTTTAACAACTCAGAGTTTAACATGCAATCAAATTTATCAAGTATAGGTGAAGAGGAAGATAAAAATTATTTATATCAAAAAATAAAACATACCAAACCATTTTTCCCCAATACTAGGATTCAACTTACATCCCCAACTCACTTTTTAATATTTTTTTTTTAACATTTTTTTCTTTTTTGACTGGGGATCGAACTCACAACCTTGCACTTGCCAGGCAAGTACTTGCACCACTTAAGCTAAATCCCCAGCCCCAACTCATTTCTTAAAATTAAGACAGAGTCCAGCTAAATTTCTCAGACTGGACTCAAACTCAAAATTCTCCTGTCTCATCCTCCCAGAGTTCTGGGACTACAGGTATGCGACAGAACAGAACACACCTGGGACCTGACTCATATGGGCAGCTAGATTTCATCTCTACCTCTGAGCTCCTCAGCTACCAAACCAGTTACAGCTGCCTATATAGTTAAATAAATAAATTTATTGTTCCAATTCTCATCTGACACACCTAGGGATAAAATGCACAGATGCCTACTGGATACTGATTTTCATGCACAAGAAAGACACGGTGATTTGCTTTGAATCTTTTATTTTTCCACAGTGATGGCAGTCTTCTTTCGTCTACATTATCTTACAAAATTCACCTCAGGAAAACCTATTAGCTGGTCAGGATTAGAGGCTCAACTGATGGGTATAAACAGGGAAAAAATAATCTTTCATCTACCAAGGAACAAATTCACAACTCTGGCCTTAATGACAGCATGTTCTAATCAAGCAGGCAGTGTGTGAACTCGCAGCTGACTGGGTTGTCTTGGAAACTGACTATCAATTCAACAAGTCTATTTCTTCTTACACCACTGTCTATATTCTGAGCAGCACAAATCTTTGAGAATATTTAAAAGATGAGTGGATTATATATCAATTCTCCATTTTATCTCACACTACCATTTCTCAAGCAGAATCAAACAAGCATATGCTATATAAATGCTTAAATTACACGCAGAGAATGTTTAAGTGTTTTTTCTTTCTTGGTTGCATTTTAATTTAATGTGAAAACCACTTGGCTTTAAAAAAAAAGAACATTATAAATAAGAAAAAAGAGTAGTATCATTTCTTACCAGACCCATCAAAAGCCCAAAAACCAAAGTGGCAACGATGAAGAAGACATAAGAACACCAAGCAGGAATTCCGAGGGTCACTGTGAAATAGTTGTGAAGATGCTGTAATCAAAATGGAAAGAATAAAATATTACTTGTAACAAGGACCAAAAATATTTGAATCCCTTTCGTTAACTATAACTCCAGCCTGCCAATTGGCTCTTCTACATAAGTTCCTACAAAGGTTTAAGTACCCAAACGATTCTTAACAACCAATACAAATATTACAGCACTGGAAAATAATGAGTAATAATCAAGGTTATATCTAGTAAGAGTTAAACTTCCTTAGAGTACAGGATCTGGATAGAAGTCTGGTGAAATTGTTCTTCTAGTCCTTTCTTCCATCATGATTTTTTTGGTGCCCTTCAACTAATAATTATATACACGTCGATGTTTAACCATAATATGGCATTCTTTAAAAATGAAACTTCCTAGCCCTTTATCAATTTTTTGATAAGCCTAAATGACTACCAAACATTTCAAATGTCTCAGTATTTTTTGTAGTCATGTTCTTACTACTGTACTTCTAACCATCCCAAACACAAAATACAGACAGGTTTTCCTGGTTAATTCATTATGAACAAGTGAAATAATCATTTGTCTTCTAGCACAGTGTACATCCTTTTCATGCTTACTGTTCTCTGGGCCTCTATTTGATGATACACATAACAATGAATGAAGAGACATACTCTTAGCTAGGAATTGTTTACATGCTAAATCCCAGAAATTACAGAGATGAACCTGCTCATTAATGTCAAAGCTCATTTAAATGTGGACTTGCTGGAGAGATGCTTCCTCATGATGATTTAGTCATCTGTTTTGACCTATAAAGCTTGTAAAGCTGTCATTAACTATAATGTAAGCAACTACTAGACACAGGATTAAATAGCTCCAAGTTTAGGTATCACCTGTAAACACAGATGAATCTGATACAGTGAGTCTAAGTTTCTATTTTAATTTCACATTCCTCAAAATCTGAATCACTTCCACTGGTTTCTTAGCTTATGCCAAACAAAAAAATATTTTATTGTCTTAATTCTAAATGACAGACCAGCAAACAAAAAGTTTATTAAGTGATCTAAAATAATTTGATAGATGCAGAGACTCAGCAAGTATTTTAAACAATAACAAACATAGTCAAGGTATTCAATCAACATTAGTTGAGTAAGGAAAAGATGTATCAAATGCTTGAACCATTCACAGGAAACACAAATAAGCTCCTGTTTTGTAAAGCCATCATCTTTCCCCTGTTGACAGCATTGGTCATTAGCTTGTGTCCAGCTAAGACAAGTGTTTATTAAGAACAGCCCAGCATTCTGCAATCATCAGGCAAAAGAGGTATCTGAGACATCAAAAAGTAGCTTGAAGTTCTTTTCAATAAAAGTTCTAAGAGGAATTTCACAGTTCTCAGCTTTGGAAAATATTGTGTACTGAACACTTTATACCTTTCCTGATGACTCAGTGCCATCATCAGGATAAAACCTGAAAAGTGGTGAAGAATCAGAAGATGTTGACAGTCGCTGTGTCTCATCGCTGACTCATGCATGTGTTCTGGTACTTGCTTTTTGAATACCTACCGATTTATTTTACTCATGTGGTTGAAATGAAAAAAGTGAAGTTTTGGGATAAATACTGTGCAGTTGTAAGTGCCTCTGGATACTGTTCTAGTCCTTTACTGAAAAATAATGAAAGCAATCCTCAAGAAACTTTCTTAATTTCATTTTTAAATACCAGTAAATCATTTGCCTTTTAATTACTGTATTTTGAGTTCAATACTTCTCCGTATTTTCAAAACATCCTTTATTTTAATAAGCCCCATTTCAGTTTTCTTGTATCAAATCATTCTTAAAAGGATTTGCGCATCTTATGAAACTCTGCCATCTTGTGGTCTTTTAGGTAATTATTATTAAAGACGTTTTCACAACACAGACACATAAATACTTTGAGCTCACAATAGCTTTAGAACCATTACAGATATTAGGATTCATGGTATTATGTTCTTAAAATTCTGCTGTACAGATATAAATGATTCCAAGATGATAACTGATTGATCTGATGTAATTCAATTTTAGATTTGTATGTCTGTTTAATTAATTTCTTCAGTATCAGTTTTCACTTGTGCAAAATACTGATTCTTATTCAATATTACATACGCTCATTACAAGGAAGTGCTACACTTTGTTTATTGCAAATGCACTAAAATGTCACGTGATGGTCATGGCACCCTCTGCTATTATACACTGTACAGATGACTAAGTCTGAGCTAATTTTTGGCTATACACAGACTCGAGTGAGGAGTCTAAATGAAAACATCATCTTAATAGGAAAAATGAGAATGTTCCAGTGACTGGATGCATTTAAGAAACAAAGCAGGCCAAGGCCTCCATGTTCAGAGGGAAAAACCTTTGCCCAGAACAGCCAGCACTCACACTGGAAGTCTGAAGTACTACAGGCTCAATTAAAAGCCACCCTGGACACCTGGGAATACAGCCCAGTGCTGCATGGTCTGATTCAAAGTTGCTCTGGCCCTGAAGGGCAGAAAGCTTTAAATTTAGAGCTTGCCTGTATCTTAGGATATATACCCTGAGCAGAAGGCCTTGGTCCTTTTCACACACAAATTGGAATCTCCCAAATATCTCCCTGCCTGGGAGCAGCTAGGAAGGACGCCCCTCTGCTAAGCCAGGACACTTCTCCCTGCACATCTCAGAATAAGACCTATCCTTGCACACCTTATAGACTCCATGGGAGTCATCCCGTGAATGGGTACCACCTCACTGTAACATCCGACAAAACAGCCTAGATATTTTTATATGGGGGAAAGCAGTAAGAGAAATGATGCTGTTATCTAAATAACAGGTGAATATTTTCAAGTTTTAAAATACAGTGTTATTCTCCAGGCTAAACACTCGTGGCCTTTACTTCTCATCATCAGATACTTAGAAAGCCTTAATTCTTCTGTTACACATTATTCTAATCAAAAGGAAAGACACGATATCCACCACAGACTGTCCTCCCAAGGGAGCAGCACACTTGTGCCTACATCTTTTCCTAACAACAGTAACACATAGGACAGGTAAGTTATATCCTATATTACCTTGGTACATAGTACAGATTCACCAAATCTGAGATAATAATGCTTTATAAATATTTAAGTACTAAATCTAGTTAGCAAAAGGCAAGTGTCATCAAATTACACCCTGATCCTATTATTTGCCTTGGTTAAAAAAATAAATAAAAAGTTTTAGGTGTTACTATAACTAGAAGAGAAACATAAAATAACAAAGACAATGATGACTAATGATTATAAAAAAAAGCAGGTATCAAGCTCATCCCAGGTGCCAGGTCCCAAGCACGCAGAGTCCTGGTAACAATAGCCCATGACAAGAAAACAAATGGGTTCACAGCCGTGCACACAGGGTGGGAGGAACAGCCTGTGCTCCTGCCATGGAGGACTGGCCTCTTTGCAGCGCTGTAGCTAACTGTAAAGAGGTGAGAAGACAGGGAGACCGAGTGTCTCTCTCCACACATGTGCTGTGAACAAAATCTCAGCCCTCTGGGACACCTGATTCTACAACACATGGAGCAGCGGTGCATCCAGAAGTCCAGCCTCCTCCACATCCTGTTTATTCCCTTACCCTGTGCCATTCTTTACAGCATTGACATTCCCATTAAGACACTTTTTTGGAACCACTTTTTGAGCCACTTTTTTAACCTATAAAAATTTTAAAGAAATTTTATATTACTACCACAATAGAAAAGCAATCAATTTGTACTCTTGAGAGTACTCAAAACACGTACATTCTAGGTTCAGTGCCTCATTTTATACGGGACGGGGAGCAGTGTCAAGACTAACCATGAGGGCAGAACTAGAGCTGACTGCCAAATATTTCTGTGACTTTCTGTACAGATTAAAACACTCATGTGAATGCCATCATGACCAGAATAGAAAGACAATTTGAATTTGGTGATAGAAGATTATCTCTTCTCTATACGGTAGCGCAAATTAACCTCTCAACAAACCCCGCGATTCATGGCAACAGCAGGAAGCTCACAGGAACTGTCTGATCAGGCTATTTCAAAGGACTTCCTCACTCACAGATTTATTCAAGCAGGAAAATATGGAGGGTTGGCAGAAGGTTATAAAGGCCAAATGCAACCCAAACAAAACCCCTGAAACCACAGAAATGCAGCCATATGGGAAAACCTACACAGTCCTCCCCTCCAAGGCCAGCCCTTATCCCAAGGATGTCAGAGGAGTGAGTCGGCTTCCCTCCAATGGCAGAAACTCGAGGACTTTAAGGAATCACTAGCAGCAGGCTCTGATCGTCTAGATATCACCATTGTTTTCATTGTTTCTTTCTCACTACAGAAACATTAGAAATTCCAGAAAAGGATGACGAGTTGTAAAAAACTGGCCATAATTCCAGTATAAGGGAAAAACACTGTTGATAGCTACTTGATCTCTCTGTAGGTATTTTTCTATATACACAATCATATTGTTTGGTGACCCCTCCCCCCTCACATTAATAACCTGCGTCTTTCTCTATGAAAGTATTTACATCTAATCAGCTCCCCATGTAGAGCAGAGTCGATGGCTGAGGAAAGTTGAACTTCTATGTCTTTTGTGCCCACAAAAATCTCAGCAGGGTAGAAGAGATCATAGGTAAGCTTTGACTACTTGATTTTAGCGGCATTAGCCATACTACTTTCTTCCCACCTGCATGGCTTTATCTTCTTTTTCTGAGACTTCACTCTCTGGATGTAGCCTTCTCTATGGTCTCTCACTGTCTTATCCTTTCTCCCCATGGGCTACATTTCTTCTATTCATTACCTAACACGTTTGCACTGAAGTTTTACATGAGTTAAAAACAGATTACATTCTACAAAATTATAGATTCAGCCTTGATGTGAGGTTTCTGAGTAAAAAGAAGAGCCAGCTCAATGAGCTCACCCAGCAGCAAGGCCAGGGCCTTGAGGGAGAAGTGGGAACCAGGGACTGCTGAGACAGCAGGACTGGATCTCTGCATAAGAAGTCAAGCACTAAATTCCACAGTGTACCAGCTATATCTCTTCGTGATACAGTCTTTGAAAGTAAAACTTCTCTTTAATCACCTGTGATGGCTATGACAACTTCCATATAAACTCTTCTGAACCCACAGGACAAACTCCTCTCCACCTGCTTTTACCATTCGTTCTGGGCTAAGAGCTTGCTGTCAATGCTGTCTGACAGCCATCTATTGTAACTGTCTTGCAGAATTAAACATTATAGTGCTACAAGGCTCAGACAGCTACCAGACTATCTGACTTTATCAGCATTTAATATCTACACACTGCAAAAGGCAGCATCTCCTTCACTCAACTTCCAGTTTACAATCATAATTCTCAGTCCTTTATTAATCTTCTCACCAGTGTTAATGAAAGAGCAGAAAGAAACCACATGAAACAAACTATGTGGAGAGAAGGGAATACTAGTTACTTCGGTATTTAATGTGATAAACAAAAGCTAAAAAAAAAAGTTAAATTTCAACCATAAGACCGAATCCAAGTTTCTGATTAGTGTCAGTTGTAAAAAAGCAAACAAATGAACAAAAAAACCAAGAAATCTTTGTCTCATAAGACAAAACATATAACTAAGAACCTGAAACATAAAAGATTGATCTTAAATTTCCCTTATATCAATGTGCATGAGAAAGACTCTTCATAAGCTCAATGAATCAGAATTTCCAAATATGACACAATAACCCATAATGATATCTTAGAAAAGACATATACAAGAGTTTATGTCTAAAGATTTACTTAAAAATATTTTGGGCTGTATTTAATTCCAGGGTACTTTTACTACATCTGTTGGATTCAGCCTCCTCTACAGAGACAAGAAACAAAAGGTCACAAAACATATTCAAGATTATATAACAGCTTCACATTTTAATTTGAACAACATACTAAAATGACTGAAGTCTTAACTAATTTTTTATATACATAGATTTTCTTTCAGTTCATCACACAAGTGCAACAATGCAATGGTTACATATGTGTGACTCATTTAGTTCACTGAGAAGTATATTTCCAATACTCATCCATTTAACAGTGAAACTGTCTAGTTTATCGTTCTTTAAAAAATTAGTTAAGACAGTTAAAGAAAAAGAATTTTGAATGAAAAGCAGTTTTCACAGGGTCATCTTCAGATTTCATTTTTAATATGAAACATTTATTTGAAAATAATAGAGCAATCATAACAAAAAGATAGTTATATAACTGGTTTCTCTTGATTCATTGAAGAAAAAGTTTTATGCTAATTATTTTCTGGACAATGTTTCATGTCTATATCTTTTATCCTAAATAATTTCTATGAATATAATAATATGCAATGTGCTTATTATTGTTACTCTTCTATTGGCTGGTTGTGAAATTGTTTTGCTTTGGTTTCTTACTTTCCTTTTGTTTAAAATAGAAAAAAAATGACTAAAGTCACAGATAGCAGGGGTCAGTAAACTTTTTCCTAAAGGCTAGATAGTAACTAACTAAACTAGCAGGTCGCAACTCTCTGTATCTCTGTAACAACTCAACTCTACCACTATAGTACAAAAGCAGTCATAGACAACAGACTATGTTCAAATATAGCTTTGTTTACAAAAATAGGCAACCCACCCACAGGCTGTAGTTCACTGACTGCTGACACACAGAATTACTTTTACACTTAGACAATCTTTGATCATAAAGAGATTTTCCAGTGGAAACATAAGACAGAGTAAAACTACACAAACCCTTCTGCTTTGATAAGGACTCCAGTGCTGATCTAAGAAAATATGACTTCGACATATTTGCTACAGGGGACTGCTCAAATTATGCCCTTATACACACAGAAACATTACCACTGGTACACCCTGCCTAAGAATAGTTGTGTGGCTTAAGAACAAAGTAGAATTATAAAAGTATTTATAAACATGTATTTTCCTATTCTTTAAAGTTATATTTCTATTCTTAAAAATCTCTCTATAAATATAATGGTTTTATTTAAGATTACTCACCCAAATCTTCCCAGAGATGCTAAAAAGGCCAGCCATTCCAGACATCCTAAAAAAAAAAAAAAAAAAAATAGAGAAAGAAGGGAAACACTGGCTATACATACTATATGAAAAACAAAGTGAAACAAAAGTTGGGTTGGTGGGACTTCCCCGCCATTGATCCTGCAATTTGTTGCTGTTTATTGTTCTCTCCTAGACTTACCTCTGCTTTTACAGAGTTTAGATTCTGAGGCCATGCATGAGTCACTTTGCTGAAAATACTTTCTCATTCCTTGGCTCTTTATCCCTTCATATTCCATACGGGGCAGAACCCCAACCCCCAAGCAGCTGAGTATCTCCAGGGAAAGACTCCACGCCTAGCTGACTCCCAACTATAAGGGAAGGCCCAATACGGCTCAGTCTTGCATATTTAGGCTCTGAGATAACAGCTCATTTCCTTTTCCCTCTCTTTAAACCTTATACATCCTCGTCTCCCAAAGTACTCTTAGGCAACAAATACTCTTCATGTATCACCGTGATATCAGAAGCCATTCCACCACCAAATCTGAGCCTGGTGCACACCCACATGCACCTTCTCTTGTTTCAACAGGAAAGTCTATCTGCCCTACCAGAGTCCAATTCCTCCACTTATGCTGGAATCCTATCCCTCTTGTTCTGTTAATGACTTGCTTCTTTCTGTCATCTGTTCCTCTTACATTAGCAATTTCTCTGTCTCTGCTGCATTAGTCTCCCCGGCATGCAAACATGTTCTGCTGGCTTCCACATTTTAAAAAGAGCAATCCAAGAATTTCTCCCAAGAGAGCTCCTCACTTGCCATTTCTTCTTCTGCATCACATCTTTAACCCATTCAAGCCTGCACTATGACTGCTTGCCAAGGCCAGGATGATCTCACCTTGCTTTATTCTATGTCTAGGTCCAGACCTGGTCTTTCCCCTCCTGGTTAACACTGGGCATGGGTAACTACTCTTTCTTTCTTCAGCACTCTTCATTTGGCTTATAGAAAATGGTTCGTTACTTCTTTCCCTTCTGCCCCATTAGTAACTGTTTTCAGTTTCCTTGAAAACAGCAACTAATGGGGCAGGAGGACTCATTCTCTTCTTCACGTAGGAGTGGCTCGTGGATCAATCAAGCATGTCTCTTTTTCTTTCTTTCTAGATCTTCCCCTCCTTCTTTCCTAAGGCTCTAAGCACCATCTAAATGTTCCTGAATTCTTCATGAAGACCCATCTCTATGTTCCACAGCTCTATGAAGTTTGTATCTCAACCTTCTCAAATCCAACCAGAATCCCTGACTTGCTCTTGCCCAAATTAAAGCAGATACCAAGATCTACCAAATACTCGAACATGAAACCCTAGAGTTTTAGTTTTTACTTGAGAATCTTCCCTCTCTTCACCTTGGGCAGGTGTTCAAAATATATTTTAAATGCACTCATGCTGCTACCCTCCTCTAGCATGGAGACATGCTGGATACCATCAAAACCTCTGTCCCTTCCATTCATTCTTTCCCTCTCCAATCACTTCTCCTAAGAGTCAACTTCTCACTGCATGCGCTAGTAACTGTGACATTCCTCACTGTGGCCACCACCCTATATCATCTGGCTCTCACTCAACTCATGCCACTGCCCCTCCTTTTCACCGGGCTCCCTCTTCTTGGCAATGGACTCCCCAGGCATACCAAGTTCTTTCCCAAGCTGGGGCTTATGTGCTTCTGTGCACTCCTCCTGGGAATATCCATTTCCCTACTTTTTATCCAGGCCAGTTCTTTCTATCCTTCAGGTCTCACTTCCAAACCTCCCCTCAGAGCAACCTCTCGGAACCGCTCTATCTAAGGTAGGCCTAAGACTCGAGGTTCTCCCTTTCTTAGTAAAGTATGTTGATCTTTAACTGCTCCATCCAGATTATGATTCTTTGTGTCCTTGATTTTTTTTCCCAATCTGTCCTACTCACTTAAATTTATCTAAGGGAGTTGAGGGGCTGTGACTATCTTATTCACTGATGAATGCCCAGCACCTAAAACAGCATCTGGCATAAAATCAGTGCTCACCTTTTTAAACAATAAAATGCTAGAAGTGAGCTGCTTTAAGAGTAAACTCTATGTTTCCTGAATAATAATATAGATGTCATTAGATGATTTACTCCTGAAACATCATATCATCTGTTCCTATTTTAGTAGGGATAGTTCTTATACCTGTGTAGGCTAAAATAAAATTACAAATGACCATTCAAAATTAAAACCAACTGAGAAAAAAGTTACTATGGTTCAGCTTTGCCTACTATACCAAGTATACAGTTTACCATAGCCAAAACTTACCCCAGCAATATTGTGCAAGGAGGTCAAAGACATTATATGTTTTATTTTCCATGTAAGATACAATAGCAATTCCTTCACAGACTATAATTCAAGAAAGAGCTACTTCTGTACCTTACCAATAATTTACAAGAAAAAGAATAGCAACTGATGTTCAATACCAAGTTTTATAAAGAGGAAATGGTTGGCATAGCTTCGAGCAAGCACAGGAATAAAAGCTTTTTGTCACCCACACAAATCTGGCTACTTAAGTGGCTGACTAAAGACTACCTGAAACATATGTGAGTCCACAAAACCAGAAACACTACTTGGGCCAATCATGGACATGGATGGCCTGGGTAACCAATAGTGATTATGGAGGAAAATGCAGACTTTTTAAGTCCTACAGGCTAACTTGATGCCATTGTTTGAACTATAGCATTGTATCATCAAAAAATTAATGAGTTACGTTAGAGAAGCTGGGGACTTCCAGCCAGTCAGAGGCTCAACTGATTGCCATTTCTTCTCTAAGATGTAATTCTGTAGATCCTCAAAGATTCCTGGGCCTCGGTAACGGCGGAATATCCCATCTTTTGCACTACAGATTTAAAAAAAAAAAAAAGAAAAAAATAAAAGAGGCAAAATAACAGGTGTTACAGATAATAAATAGTAAAATAACTATTGACCATACATGTGAACGCCACTGAAAGTTTCAACTGGATCAAACGAAGAAAATTATAGTTGAGCATAAATCAGAAGGCATGCTTAATTTTTAGTGTTACAAATGAGAAATCTGAAAGTTAAAAAATATTAAATATTATACTTTATCATTATAGAATTTGTATCCAAAAGCAAAGTTCATGGTGATCCTTAATCTATCAAGTTACTTTTTATTACTTGCTACCAATTATTTTTACTTTATCATAGTATAACAGTCATTGTTGTCAGGCTAAAAATTGTATCCACATTTTCAAATTGATACCATTCAAGTACGTCACCTCAAAATCAACACCAATTCTGCTCAATCTCACATCCCCCTACCCGCTCCTGCCCTTTCGCCCTCTCCAAAGTCAAGCATCCCAGGAGAAAGGTCTCCATGGGCCATTTTCTCTTCTTCAGTACTCGCTCACTGCTCGGTGAGGTTGGGGTTCTGCCTGCAGGTCTTCAGGGAACCTGCACAGGCTGAGGGCCTCCAGTGATTCCTAATGCCACACTCATGGAGCACTTAGGGGTGTTTCCCATATGCCTGTCAATTGCCACTGTCCACTACTGAACGTCCCTGCCTTTCCCTTTCAGCCTGATCCCTGCACCCAGTTGTAGGAGACAAACCCCAGGGCACTGTACATGTCGGGCAAGTGCTCCACCACTGAGCGATGCCTCTAGTCCATTTAGTTTGACTTTTAAGTCCTGAGTTCTCTGGACTTCTTCCTACTCTTCTGACAATCCCTTCTCAATTCCTTCACTCACTGAAGAAAAATGTTCTAATATTGGTCAATCCCAGGTTCTATCCTTTACCTGCTTCTCCTCCATGTTTTCTCAGTAGACACAGGAATATTTTGAATGCTATATATCTAAATGCTGCGAAATTTCCCATATCCATCTCCAGGCTAGATCTTTCTTCTGAGCTTTAGATTATGACATCAAACTGTCACCTAGATTTCTCCTTCTGGAATTAACACTTCATGCTATCTTCTCCATTCTGGCTTTATCTCCCCAAGCTAATCTTACTCTAGGGCTTCCTTATCTTAGAGGCCAACAACAGCCCTTAATAACACAGCTTGTTCCTAATCATCATAAAACTCATCTTTCCCATAGGCAATCAGTCACCAAACCCCAATGATCCTGCATCCTAAGTATTTCGGAAATCCATCCCTTCCTTTTTCTTCCCACTAACGCTATCTGGGCCACCCTGGCCTTATCACCCAGCATGATCCAACCATAGTTACGGGCCAGCAAAAAAGACAGTTACAATTTTCAGAAGGTCTCCTTTACTCCTGAGCTTGAATGTGCTGTTTCCTTTATTTAAAAAGGTCTTCCCCAACCTGTCAGCCATCTCTATTTACCTATCAAGAATGCCCCACCTTTTAAATCATGAGAAACATCTCTAGCCCCTTATCCCCACTTTTTCCCTGCCTAAAATGAAGGTCCTCATTCTCCACAGCACTCCAGGGACTTCCTCTTTGCCAGTATCATTCAGAGCAGTGCACTTCTTTCTCTCTTCTAATATTACGTTAAGTGAGTAGTCACAGAAAACATTTCCGAATTCTTGGGATACATCTACTGATTTTTAATTTTTGCAAGACCATAAAATTATTTAAACTTACTGAAAAAAGGCTGGGAGAGTGGTGACAAAGAAACGGCCACTCAAACCTACAAGAAGTATAAAAAAAAAAGTTACAAAAACTCAGAGTAAACCAAGCACCTAAGTTCCAAGAAGAAGCTTCCTCAGGTTACTTTCATAACCATAATATTAAAATAACTGCAATTACTGGATCACATTCATTGTTTTGTTTTGTTTGTTTTTTACTTACCTAACACTTTTCAGTCACTGACATACAACTTAACTTCCATGAATTACCCTGGAATTTGCTGGCTTGTGTATCACTTGGGATTGTACGAAGGATGAAAAGACAGGTTATAGAATCATTCAATCTGGGTTAAATACTAACTTCCTTCTGGATTCACTTAATGGCTTTAGATAAATTATTTGACCTGAGTCCCAAGCACTTCCTCTGTAAAATGGGTTTATTAAAGTAAACTTAATTGTTCTGAAGTTAGATTAGATCAAGTATATTGGAGGTTAGCATGATGCCTGGCACATAATAAAGTTCTCGAAAATTACAGACATTATTAGTATCAACTGAACAGTTTAAAAAGATACACCTAAGATTACATATAATCTTTGCTCACTTACAAAATTCACAATTAATGTAAAGGGAATATACAGATACAGGAACCTCATTTTTTTTTCAATTTGCCTTAGCAAACCTAAGTATATACAGTATCAAATGCTATACTATGTATACAGAAAAGTAAAGATACTAAAACTCTTGGTCACTCAGCAAATATTTACTAAGAACTTTTTTTGTTTCAGTAACTGTGATAACTGTTCAAGATACTTAGATGAACAAAATAGGCATAGTTTTGGTTCTCAGAGCTTGTAGAGCTTATAGTCCAGTGGCAGCGAGAAAGATTTGCACCGAATAATCATAATCATGATTGTAAACTGAGACAAAAGATAACAAGAAAAAGGGGCACACAACAAAAACCTAACAAGACTACATAGTACAGAACAGATCCCTGCCCTTTAAATGCTTACAAAGAAGCAATATTTACTAAGAAATTCTGTTTTGGAATTCACCAAGAATTAACTGAGGAGAAAAAAAATGAAAGAACCCAGCATGGGGAAATAGACATTATTTTAACATTTCTGACCATTTTTACCTTCTGCACTAAAGAACAACATGGAGAAAATCAAATGGCTGTTCAAATCAAGTTACTCAAATTGTACATCTCTGTGGTCACCTGAAATTTAAATACTTCAGTTTTACTAATACGGGAAATTTGTTTTTATCCATTTTATCAATTAAGTCCATACTCAGCATAGTAGTTTTTGATTAGCGATGAATCTTCTTAAAGATTCTCTTTTTCTCCTATCAGACTAAACAGTTTCCAAAACATCCCTAAGGTACTTAAAAGTAAACACAGTACTATGAGAGTAGTAAGTCAATGTCACACATCCACAAAAACACAAATATTTACTATTTACATTTGTTATTGTACATTTTTCTAAAGAATTGTATGATAAGTTACAAAAACACAAGGGACCTCATGATCTGAAGAGAGATCGGCTGAAGATCTTAACCAGCACCTCTCTCCGAGGGCATCCTCACACTCAGCCCTGCCTACAACTCTACCACGGGAACCAGTGCATCCTGAAGCACCTTCCAAATTTAAATGCCAACAGGAAAAGTACTGCTACTTATAAGTGCTTACAAATTACTAAATGCTTTAGGTTTCCAAATAATGCCATATCTCATCTTTTTCCTAGGTATGGTTTCTTATACCCATCCCAAAATTTTATCAAAAAAGAGTTACAGAGTCGGGCAAGTATGCTTTTTTTAATATGACCTTTTAATGAAATGAACAAAACAGTGTCCCATCACTTTTTAGTTTTTTACTTAGATTTTATCACAATAAAACAAGAGTTCTAGTAAATGTTAGCTACACTTACAGCAATTTTCTTAACTTATTCTATAAAATTCTGTATACAGTCTTAACCTTCACTGATCATAGCAATAAATAACGAAGTAAATACATAACATAAAATACAAAATTATTTCATAGGACATGTTTGCTTACACAATACACCAAAAAGAATATTTCCAGACTCAGGAAGCAGCAGGCTCACAGTCAAACCCTACTTCTACCTTATGCTAGTTTTTAATCTGGAATAGTTAAGCTCTCTAGGCTTCAGTTTTCTTATTATACATACTGTCACATTTTCTATCTCACAGTATGTTAGCATTAAATGATTTTACATTTAAAAGCACATAGAATTCAGTTTGACATATGATGATTATTAAATAAATCCTAAATATAATTTTCTGTATTTAAATCCCTGATTAAATAAAAGAATGTAGGAGACAGAAACTCAATCCTTGAAAAATGCATACTATTTAAGGAAACACATTATATACATAGAAATAATGTACTGGTGGAAATCAATAAATAAAAAGAAAATAAAGGGAAAAAAAAGAAAGTGGCAGATGTCCTCTGAAATTTTTTCTACATCTTTCCAGTTCAAGCTGGAAGATATAATAATAGGACATCTAGTTCCAAAATTGCTATATTAAGGATACAAGAATTTTATAGCTCTTGATATGAATTGCTGTGTTGTTTTCTGTAATGACTGTACCAATTTACAAGGCCACCAATTAAGATACATTTAAAACAAAGAACACTGTAATAAATTCTATCTTGAGATTGCCTTCATTTATTCCTCAAATGATGATCCATGTGGCGTATTAACAAAGTTGCAGCATCTAACTCAGAGATGAGTTAGAACAACAGTATACTGTCATTGAGGATATATTCAGTAAAACTAACAATATCTAAAAGAGTGGATGCCATCCTTGTATTGTGACACATTCCTTAAACCCTTGTAGCTCTAACACCACAGGAAATTCATTTCAAGTAAATGTCACTTCTGAGAGGCTTAAAGACATCAGGAAGACCTGGGGGTCACTCTTAGTGCTCCTACTGTGTGCCGCAGCCTTGCACACTGCTGCCACGAGGTTTCACAACATGGCCACCTCAGAAGAGCGAAGCCCCATCTGAGGCCCTGGCCTCACGGTTTAAGAAACAGTACAGTGTGGATTTTGCAAGAGTTAGATTTTGCAAAGAGCATGGTAGCAGCCAGTCCCAGAACTTACTGCAGCAAGCTTCAGAAATTATGGTAGCAAGCACACAACTGAGCCTCTAGACATAAAACACAAGGTTTGGCCACAAAGTCTCCCAAATTTTTCCATGCTTCCATTTTCAAGTAACTTCCCTTTTTTTTTTTAATTTCATTTAATTTAAAAAAATTTTTTTGAGACAAGGTCAAGTTATGCAGTTCAGGCTGGCCTTAAACTCATTGCAATCTTCCTGCCTCAGCTTTCAAGTGCTGGGATTACAGGCATGGGCCACCTCACCAAGCATGTAACTTCCATTTTAAAATGAACACTGTAGTATAATGTAAAAGGGTCATAAATTCAGAATACATAAAATATTTTCATTTCTTATAAAAAACCTTAAAGACACACATACGAAAAATGGAAACCAAGGAATCTTAGACAAAAAAATTCATGGTAGAGAATTACATTTTGATATGCAGCAGACATTAGGTTCAGTTCCAAGAAAGCAGAGAAGGTGACCAAGCACAGCCATGCAGACCTGGAGTCCTACCACTGAGGGGGGGCTGAGATAGGAAGATCACAAGTTCAGGTCCTCAAAAAATAAAAAGGGCAGAGGATACAGCCCCGTGGTAGAGCACCCTTAGGTTCAGTCCCCAGTACTGGGGGAAAAACAAAACTAGTAGCCTTTGTTCTACTTATTAGCTGTCATACCTTAGTCATATTACTAAACCTCTCTGAGCCTCCATTTTCTGAGTAAGATAAACAGTTTGCTCTTTAAAAGGTGGTCATACACTAACATCCATTTAAGTGGGCACCACAAACACAGATGAAACTAAATATTAGTAGTATCAGAAGATGCAAAGAAAAACTATAATCTTAGTTTTGAGACTGAAATGAAATTGCCAATGTAATAGAACACAAAGACTAGTTTTTATGATTATAAAATTAAAAACGTAACACTGACTAAAGTGTATTAAATTATATGAACTTCTGTATGAAATTGGTTTTTGTTTTTTGCTTTTTGAGACAGGGTCTTGCTATGTAGTTCTGGTTGGTCACAAACTTGCAGTGATTATCCAGTTTCAGCCTCCTGAGTGCTAGCATTACAAGTGTGCACCACCGTGTTCAACATGAAAATGGATTTTTAGAACAATATTTACTCTTGGCAACAGAAGGGGTCTGGTTTTCCTCTAATGCAGTGACACAGCCATTACCCACAGGTCATGGTATATGAGCAGCTGCTGTTTACCCATCCTTGACAACAAAGCTTATCTGCATGGAACAGAAGGTTCAAGTACATATTTATTAAATTTAATTTTGCACAGACAGCTCAACTGAGTCATGTATGGAGTAATAAACAGGCAGTGTAATGTAACAAAGATCGAGCCTTTCCCTGACTTCTACATCTCACCTGTAAAAACTCACCATGTCTATAACTTCCAGTTTTGATCACTATGAAATATATTTACTTAAAATATATAAAACAGTCTCTAATTAGATATACTGATGGAAGTATTACAGGCATAAATAAAGTACGTATGAATAACTCATAAATGCTTGCTTTTCCTTCATTTTAAACTCTCTTATAGAGAAAAAAACTGGAAACTTTCCTTTCTAGCACTCCTGTGCAAAGAAGCCTGGATCAAAGAATACACCAGCAGAGATCTACAACCAAACAGAAATGTATATATAGAAATATCCAGTGAAGTGCTCAACTCAAGGGGAAATAATATTATTGATGTTTTCCACTGCTCATTGAGAATGTTAGATTCTGTAAAACTAAATACTTAAATTGCTTCTAAGATACAACGTGAGCGCAAGGCCGGCCTGAGCTACATAGTGCAACCCTGCCTCAAAAAACCAGGGGCTGGGAGTATGGCTCAGTGGCTTAAGCACCTGCCCTGGCAGGTGTGAGGTTGTGAGTTTGATCCCCGGTTCTGCAAAAAAAAAAAAAAAAAAAAAAAAAAAAAAAATTAATTGCTTCTAAGAATAGAGACAAGGCCTGGGAGAGACCACTCTTTACTCAGCCTCCAGACTCGCCTCCTGCTGCCTCCCTCTCCTTCATTGGCTAGTTCTGCACTGCTGCAACTCCTTTTGCTCCAAATGTTGGACTTCCCTGGTCTTACTTCTCTAGCACCCACCCCCAGAGAGTGGTGGCAAACCTTTTAGAGACCCCCAAACCCACTTTTTTATGGCAAAGTGCCAATACCACAATGAAACTGGAATACTGAAGTTTTAGTTTAGAAAAAAACCAACTCATACATTAACATCTTTTGTCTTAAAAGAAAAACTTGGTAAGAGAGCTTTCAATGATACAAACAGCTCTGCACTGAAAGGTAAAAGTTTGCATTTGACATGCTTTTGCATAATTAATGTGATCTTTGTTGTTGTATGCATGCTGATAATTTGTCAAGCCTTGGCTGGGGTGATTTGGCTTGAGTACTATAGGTTCTCCAGCACTACCCCTAATCTCAATTCTTCCCCTAGCCTGAAACATCTACACTGATGGTCTTCAAATTTATCAGTCCAGCTGGGGATTTTGCTCAGTGGCTCAAGCACTTGCCTGGTAAGCACAAGGTCGAGAGTTTGATCCCCACTACCAAAACAAACAAACAAACAAAAACTATCAGTCTAGTTCACTTCTATCTGGATGCCTGTTTAACATTCTGAATTTAATACTGACTGTTGTCTCAAACTTGTTCCTCTTCAGTCTTCTCCATCTCTTCTCGTCCCATCACATCCAGAACCAATCCACCCATCCGAAATCCTTGTCTCATATCCAACCACTTAACCACTATGACTATTAGCACAAGGCACTATCTTCTGACTTCTGATTACTGCACTAACCTCCAAACCGTTCTCCCAGTTTCTACTTCTGACTCACACCAGTCAATGTTTTACACATCACTCAAGGAAATTTTTTAAAAATATAAATCATGTCACTCCCCTGTTCAATCTTTCCAGCAGCTTTCTTCCTATCACACTTCTTATAAAATCTAAACTTCTTGCCATGACCAATAAGGCCCCAGTTACCTGCCTGTCCCCCTTCATCTCGAGTATCATACTGGCTGTCACTGTTTCCTTCTCAACTCAGCCAAACATACACCCATCTACACACGGCTTGTCCTCTAGTGAAACATTCCCTCCCACAAAGCTTGCTGAATTTCACTGTCTCAGTTTATCAAGACCTCTGGTTAAACAGTCCTTCCCTGGCCATCCTCTCTAAAAAAGGGGCTCCCATTATTTTCTACATGTTTACTTACCTTTTTTTTTTTTTTTTTTTTGGTACTGGAGATCGAACTCACAACCTTGCACCTGCCAGGCAGGTGCTTAAGCCACTGAGCTAAATCCCAGGGCCCTATCTTATTTTTCTTCACAGCTCTCACCACCATTTGACATTATTTTCCATCTTATTTTTGTTACTATTCATCTCTTTCAGTAGAATGTAAATGACGAGCCAGGTTCCTGACTTCATTATGCATCATAATGTTTGAGTTATCACCATGTGCCGGGCCTGACACGTGGTGGTAACTCAAACATTCATTGAATAAATACATTATTGAATAAGTACAAATATTCATTGAATAAATACATCATGTAAGTCCTATTAAAAGATCAGTGGTAGCATTAGATTTACTATGGTTATTCTCTTATTATTTTGTTACGAAATTTTGTTTTATTTTCATTAAACAAAATATAGTATACTCAAGAGCATACAACCACGCACTGCTTCAAGATAGGGACATGTTCTGCATATGCCTTGTTTGGTACACCACAGGGTGTACTTACACAAACTAAGGTGGCTACATCAGTGGATGATACATTTTATGGGACCACTGTGACGTATTTGTCATTAACCAAAATGTTAGACTATGACCCATGACAACATTCTCTAAGCCATCCAAATAATCATGCATGTAGAATTCTGCCTCCTAATATTTATTTATGAGTTGCAATTTTTAACACTTAAAAAAAGAATTTTCGTGAAGAAAGCATGACAGTAAGGGCCTGGATCCCACAGCAACATCCACAGAAGTACAGTCAAAGACCTATACCCTTGGCAATATCTCCCTCAAGTCCAGTTGGAGATCCAGAGGCATGGTAATGTCTCATGCAAGTCTGCATCAGGAAGCTAAGGAAAACTTAGAAAAATACTGGCCTGTTCTCTTCCAGGTATCAATGCCATGAAAAAAATGGGTGATAATTCTAGATCAAGAAGGAGTAAGAATACCTAACAGCCAAATGCAACTTATGAAACTTGATTGGATTTTGGTACAAAAAACTATGAAAAAATCCATACGAAATCATCAAGATTTTACCACGCTAAAGAACTGAAGGTGAACTGTCATGTCTGTATCTGTAACCAACTGGCAATATCGCAGGAAAAAAAAAATAAAAACAAATATATTTTCATATAAATATACATGTAATCACACGCATACATAGGCAGATTCTGATAAGCTAAAATGTAATCTGCCGATTCCAGATGGCTAGTTCATATGTAATTAGAATCTTAGTCTTCAAACTTCTCTATACACTTGAAAATACTTAAAAATAAATAAATAAAAATTCAAAATAAAAAATTGTCAAACTTTTTTGTTATACGTTTACCATTTACAATACCTGGTTCCTGAATGACATCCACCTTCCCCACACTGATCTGAAGAGTTTCACCATTCTTTGCAAAGGTCTCCCATTCAGAATCGGTCTGCTGACACGATGGACACCATGGGGCATAACTACGAGAGAAGAATAACACATCAGCACAAACATGGGAAAACAAACTAGACACACAATATTTACATTAAAAAATAAATTTTTAACTAAAGGCAATTATAGAAGCAAGTTTTTCCAAAATCATTTGATAGAAACATGGACATACAATTCTCCCCTAGGATTTAATACATAAATATGCACTCCATAGGGGGAAAAATCAGCTGAAGTATGACAACAGTTTTAGCAATTTTTGTCAGATGTAAAATATTTTTCGGTGTTATGCATACAATTGAACCAATTCTGTCACTTCTAAATAGTCTTTGATTTCTGAGGTTAAATAATGTTTTGAGTACCTGTTAGGGGGGCAATTTTCACTAGGATGCCCTTATAATAAGCAAACCAGTTTCAGATCTATCAGAGCTACAGATCTAAGAGCTGACACCAAAAGATCTGTTTCTAGTGGCTCCTAAAACATGTTCAAATATCCAAGTATCTGTGGCAGTTCTGAGTCATTCCAAGAAAGAAAGCAGACACTATAAGCTAAACTAGTTTTACCCAATACCTTCTTAAATAAAAGAGGTAAAAATACCTAAGAATTCAACACCAAACCCTGTTTTTTATATTTATTTTTCATTCAATAAACATTAAGAACTATGCCTGAAACTGAACCAAAACAGTCAAGGAGAATAACTTGGTGCCAGAAAAGAAACGAGATAAGCAAAGGAGTATATACAATTCAAGTGAAAAATGCTGTGGCTCAGTGAGAGCGATGCTGTGGCGACATCAAGGAGCTGAGAAACAGCTACGCTCAGGCCTAAAGTCAGAATAACAGCCAGGAAAGGGTCACAGAATGCTCTAATCTAAGCAGAGCAAACAGTATGTGTGAAGGCTCAGAAGATGAGAGGGAAGAGTGATGATATCACCCAGCGCCTTTCAAAAGTTGTGTAAGGATTTTATTTGAGGATTCATGGTAAGCCCTAAAGTGACAAGAGAATTATGGTCAGACTTACATTTTTAAAAAATCTACAATAGTGCGACCCTGCCTCAAAAAACAAGGGCCGGGAGTTTGGCTCAGCAGCTTAAGCGCCTGTCTGGTAGGTGCGAGGCTGTGAGTTCAATCCCTGGTGCCGCAAAAAAAAAAAAAAAAAAATCTACAGTGGCAGCTCTATGGCTAGTGGATCAGTGAACACCAATATATAATCAAAGGGAAGAACCACAAGGACAGGTAGTCAGCCTAGCAATGTTAGGGGCCCTACCTTGCCATTCCATGTCCTGGAAAACTTCATTAAAGACTCCGACCATAAAGCTTTGATCTTTTCTCAGGGTTAAATCTGCAGATACTAAAATGGGAATACAGTGAAGTCTGCCACTTGGGAAGTATAGTGGACTGATAATCCCTAAAAAGACAGGCCTAAGTCCTAGCTATGATACTTATGAATATGACTTTATGTGGAGGATGGGGTCTTTGCACAGACAATTAAACCAAAGATCTTGGCAGGAGACTATCCTGATTCAAGATGGACCCTAAATGCAAAAGGAGCTCTTCTGAAGAGACAGCTCTGACACAGGCAAATGGGAAAAGCCATGTGAACATGGAGCCCCTTGGGGTCAAACTGCTTCAGGCCAGGGACAGCAAGAGATGCCAGCAGCCAACAGAAGCCAGGAGAGAGGTAGAGAACAAATACTCCAATGCAGTGTCCAGAAGGCACCAGCCCTGCCACACACTGACCTTGAACTTTCGAGCTCCCAGCAGTGTAAGTTAAAATTGCTGTTATTTAAAGCTAGTCTGTGGTAGTTGTCACAGTAGCCCAAGGAAGCTACTACAGAAAAGAAGACACTATTTGAAATTAGAAGGAAGTAGACCAGATAAGCCTTACAGAGACGTAAGAGAGCTAACAAGGCTGTGCTTAATATAAAATACTGTGCGCAAACAATACCATATGCTGGAAATCCATTTCAAAATATGAATATGGCACAATTAAAAGGAAAGTTAGTATTTACAGAATAATGTCACAAAAATGTATTGGTACAAATGGAGAAACATTTGGTTTTGCTTAATACCCAGGAGACAGAATAAATAAATAAAATCAATTAAAACATGCCCACAAAATAAATCAGGTTGCTTCATAGAAAATAAGACATCACTTTGAATAGTATTTAAAGATGCTACCAAAATTAGACATATTTTTAAATCTTAAACTTTTAATAAATCTTTAACACAAATAAAAATGTTGAGGAGATAAATGACATAGACAAAAAAGGCCTGGTGTCACTAAATGGTTCACACACAGTGAGTGACTGTTAGGTAAATTACAACACAAAAGGGTAGAGGGCAGGTGTTCAGACAAAACAAGTTTGGCAATATACTGATATCTGCTGAATCTGTGTGATGGTTACTAAGGGTTCACTATATGCCTTCTATTTTTATACTGATTTAAAGTTTCCAAAATACATTTTTAATTAGTTCATTAAATAAAGAGATGTACCAAGGTGCAGATGAGAAGGTTGAACGTTGTAAAAATGTCAATTCCCCTCAAACTATTTTTTTCATCCCTGTATTGTTTCTGGTCCTATTACTTATAGGAAAGTGGCGTAGAAGAATGAGAGGAAGGTAAGAAGGCCTGACAAAAAAAAAAAAAAAAAAAACCACCACACAGGCACACCCACTTATCATGCCCCAAAAAGGGAACAGAATAACCAGGTACATGGCTTTAATTTCAGCATTTTGGAAGCTGACACAGGAGGATCACAAGTTCAAGGACAGCCTGAACTACACAGTGAGAACCTGTCTCCCCCCCCCAAAAAAAAAGAAAGAAAGAAAAAATAAACAGAATAAAGGAGGACAGTACTTAACTGATCAAATTCTATAGCAAGGTTCAGGCTCAAAGGGGTATCAGGTTAACAGTTTCAAGTTCTTTTATGATGGTGAACTGTGTACCAGGAAAAAAAAGAGATCATGAAGTGGGCAAAGGCATAGATATAAGTACCACCCCCCCCAAAAAAAAAATTAATGCAATGATGCCTACAAATGAACTTGGCTGAGTAAAACAGAAAAACAAGAAAACACAAATAACTAAAATTAGGCAAGATTTTGAACTTTCTTTCACTTTATAAAGAAATGGAACAAAGGTGTTAAAAAGTCAAAGCCAGAGGAAAAGGTGCATTTATGCTAGGAAAAATACTAATAATTAGGGAAAGCCCAGAATAGGATGGGCTGCCCAAAGCCAAGACATATACATGTTCTCACTAGCCAGGCCCCAGAAGCAAAAAGAGCAAGATTCAGATGCTCGACTGCTCTAACTCCACGTCTAGAAGACTACCATAGCCAATTTCAAGGTCACTCTAAAATTAGGTCAAATCTTCCCTAAACAGTTCACAGTCCATGCCCTGAGATAGAGACACATGGACCAGAGAACAATTTACTGACACATTTGAATGTGGATTTATTTAAGCACTTGTATCCGCACATTTCCAGGGCAAAATGCATTTCTGCTACACAGTAGATGCTCCATAAATGTGTGCTGGATAAATACAAACTTTAGTGAAAATTATATATTTCATCAAGAAATATATTTCATCTTTTCTACGTATTTTCTAAATGTACAAATGATAGATGAGACTCAGGCAGTTCACAAACAGTAGAAAAAGAACATTAAGTTATTCAGTACATTTAAACATTTTAGGATATTGGCTAAGAGTTCCGCCACAGAATAAAAAAGACCAACCACAAATTAACCATGTGATATCAAGCCAGTTAATAATACCTCTATGCTTCAGCATCCTTAAGTGTAAAATGGGATGGTAACACCAGCTGCCCAAGGATGACTGACATGCCAAGTAAATACAAAGTAAGAACAATTATTAATGCAAATTACATTTGCAACATTATGTTTGGTTTCCAAGACACTTTTGTGATACCTATTTTCCCCCTGAAACGTACAAGGTCACTGCAAAAAGATAAAAGCAGATTTAGAGATTTGTTTAAGGTCAAGTCGGTACTGGAAGAAGAACCCAGATGGAGGTATTTGTGGGATAAAAAGACTAAGAGGAAAAAAAAAAGACTGAACATCAATCCCAGCACTTAGAGGCAAAGCGAGAGAAGGCATAAAAAGAATGTTCCAAAAATAAGGAAATCTCAAAAAAGAATTTAATTAATTTTCTATGCCTTTTGCTTTATTTTTCCAGGATTCTGTCTTTCCTAACATGTGCTACACTAGTATTTATTGACTTATTCAAATTTCATAATTTTAAAAGACTGTTCACTATTTCCAGATAGTTTACTATATAAATTGGGGTTTTGGGGACACCGGCCTTTGCATGCACAATGGTGATACATCCTCAGAAAGACATTAAAATAATAAGCTATTCCATTTTCTACGGTGCTGCTACACATAGGTCTGCTACTGCCAATGCCATTATTTCTAAGATTTCATCCCAGCTAGCTGGCTTGAAAGGCACCAACATGTCCTTTCTGTGGTGGAGATAAGATAGCTCTCAGCTAAGTATGCAAACTTGTTCACTCTTGTTGCAACTTTTTAAATTTTTAGTATGTTTTTGGATCTGAAGGGTAGCCATTCAGAAAGGAATTTAGTAAAATATCTCCAGGGATAAAAGGAATGCAAGGGTAGGTCCTATTGCTTCTCTACCTCCCATATACACATATGAATATATGTACACATTCATGTATCCATGAATAAAACTCATGAGGACTGACTATACTTTTCATTTATATTATTGAAAACTGGTTCACAGTGCCAGTCTTTCCTTAAGAACTCTAACAGAGCCAACCCTCAGTAACCTTTTCTTACACACAAAATAATCCTTCTTTGATTTAAGAGCCTTCACGAGGAATTAGCATCACTGTAGTCCTGGGCTGTAACCCGTATCTTTTCTACTTCAACTTTTTGCAGATGATGGTGATATATAAAATTAGTGCAAAGACATTGGAAATATATTCCAGATAGCTAAAACACTCCGTTATATTAGATCAACTTGGATATGAGTCTAATATTTTTAACCATTTCTGAGAAACCAAATTCAACAGAAAGTTTCTGTTACCAATGTTAGTATTCATGTGCAAAGCACACTGAAGTTCCACTATGGAAGGTGAGGCACCTTGATTCCGTTTTGAATTCACCAACAATGTACAATCCTCACCCCTCCACACCAGCTCTAACCTCACCAATGTTTCCTACTAACTCTGACCTTTCCTTATCCTTGAAGAAATGAGATGGAAAAATAATCATTCCTTTTTACTTAGAATTTACTTTGACCAAAACACTCAGCAGAATCTGTGACAATGAGAAAGAGAAATATGAGGTTCATTTTTCTCAGATTTAATAAATGAACTAAATCACAATATCCACAACTGGGACCATAACTACATTAAGTGTTTCCCTTTCTGAAAAGTCTGGAAACATTTCCATAAGATTCAAGAATTGAAAACTGTAAGCTAAGATCTATTTCTTCAGAAAATAATTTTTCAAACGTTTTATCACAAAGTTTAGAGGAAAAATAAAAATTGACAGCTGTACAAAAATTATGACACTTGCTAAGGAGAGTATAATTCATTGCTTCCCCTAGTGTAGGCTCTCCCTGAAGGCAGAGACTGCCTATCACTCACACCTGGAAACAGAACCTGGCAGGAAGCAGGTCAGCAATGGTGAACCTTTAGGAACTACACAGTGATGGGGGGTGGAGATATAGCTTAGCCCAAATGCAAGGCCATGAGTTCAATTCCCAATACAAAAAAAAAGGAACTCTGTTGGGAGACATTGTCTCAAAAAAAAAAAAAAAAAAAAAAAAAAAAAAAAAAAAAAAAAAAAAAAAAAAAAAAAAAAAAAAAAAAAAAGAACTTGCAATGATACAAATAGCCCACAGCAGCACACCTGTGCCACACATTTGTAACCACTGTTATAGCCACTACAGCAATGAAGAAATGGAAGACGATGAGGAGAACCTGTAATACCTAAGAAAATACATAAAGATGCTTCCATCAGCAATACACTTGAACAAGCACGTGCTTAAAGGAACAAGGTCTATTATTTATTCATTTGGTTGGTCAAGAAGTATTTATTGAACACCTATTAATAGGCATTGGAGCTACACAGGGAGGCAAAATCATTCTTCTACTTAAAAGCTTACAGTCTCGTGGTGTAAAGACAAAAACCCAGCACAAAAGTATACAAATATAATTATTAGTTGTGGTAAAGACCACGTAAGGTACAAGTCATGGTAAGAAGCAAATTTTGGGGGGGTTGGGAAATAAGGAAGGCAGCACACCGAGGTAAACAGCAAATGTCAGGAATGAGCAGAAACTAGAGAGGGAGCTTCTGAATGGTAGAGGAACAGTGACTCCTCAGGTGGGTCAGGGCGCTGGACAGCTGAGAGTATAAGCAAGTCAGCCAGGTTCTGGGCTCCTCCAGGCTCCCCAAATGCCCTGCGAGCCTTGTAGCTGAGATTGCAAAACTCAGGTCTTGCTTCGTACCACTTACTGAACACCTGGGTTTGGCCAAAGCTTTAACTTTTTCAAGTTTTCATAGTCAGTAAGAAGGAGAATAGCAACACTGCACCAGAGTGCTAGAACTATTAAATAAAAGACAGCTTTTGAAACACATGATGCAAGCACTGTAACTGCTTACTGTGACTGTAAAGATGAAGAAGAGTTGGAGGGGGATGCAAGGGATACAGATGACATATTTTAATGAAGGTTTAAACCCTCTGTGGAAACAATCTGGAATCAAATACCTCTATGTGAGCTTAGGAGACCGCCTTCTGCATATGTTTACACACACATAACAACACCTAGGGCAATGGTTTTCAGTTAAAGGCACTTGGAAGTGTCCACAGGAGATGGGCACTGTAAATTTTTGATGTCACATGGACTGAGATTACTACTAGAATGTAACGGGCAGGGACCAAGGATACCAAAGATTTGCAACACATGGCCCATCCCCATACATCAAATAGCCATTCAATCCAAAATGCCAATGGAGCACCACTGATAAAAGGTCTAACAGAGGAAGTGTTCAGTAAACATTTGCTAAACAAATGGATGGTATCTGTACTATTTATTTCCTTTAGGGCACAGCAGACTGCCAGTCCCTTCTTATCAACTTTGCAGCCCATTTATCTTCTCCAATTCCCCAACCCTGAACCTGACACAAAATAAGCATTTAGTGACTATCTCCTAAGCATTCAATCAAAAAATCAATACAATCTCTTAACCTGAAAGAAAGCATAGCTATTTGACACGTGCAAGTTGACAGTGCTCAATACATTCCCTCCAAGTGTAAGAAAGGTACGGGAAAGACAATACCAAAGCCCAGAGGCCATAGGCTTTGCTCCCTCACCTGATGTCTAATCTTAGTTCTGAAATGTGAGACGCCCAAGAACAAAGTCAGAAAAGGTCATGTTTTATACGTATGATCCGCTTTACGGAAAAAAAAATTAACTCAACATACTCTTTTTCCTCTACATATTATTTAAAGGTAAATTAAGCTACCTGAACCTCTACATACTTCTTTTGGAAGGAAAAAAACCATCAAACCAAAGATTGTTTCATATTGCATACTTTGTTTCCAATGAACAAAAGCAGTATTCTCAAAGACTGATATAATGAGAATGAAGCAAGTATTTAAAATAGCAAAATGTTGCAAAGCAATGGAATAAAGGATAATATCAAACAATGGAAAAAGATAAAGCATCCAAAGATACTCTTTTTTTAAATCATAGCAAGTCAGTTATGATGATATGGCAGAAATGAGTAAACACAAACAGTATATGAAAACAAGAGTAAAACAGTATACAGTAAGCACATAACATTAAAGAAAATACAAGAAGTAATGGAACAATTTAGCAGATTCGTAAAAAGGTTCGGAAATAAAAACAGTGAATTACTGCAAATATATTTCATATTCATATATTTTACATTTTTAACTGAGACTTCTCTAACACAGAAGAGTTTTTTTCAAATTGAAAACTGAATGGCAAGGATCTTAAAACGACTCTTTGAAAAACAAAAATTAAAACAAATTAAATTTTGTAATAAGATCTTTTCATACCTCAGAGCAGTCAAATATTGCGAGGTTGCTAAAAATAAACTATCTTTACAGTGGCTTTGTAAAGAACAAATTCCAGAAGAAAGACAACACATAAGCAAATGGACAAATAAAAAATTGCCATTCACAGTGATGTCAAAATTTTACTAATACCAGAATGCTTTCTCTCTTGCTTCTTTAGAGAAATTAAATACATCATCAGCAAACTCTGATAATCTCCCAGGACAACACTGGTTTACCTGAACAAAGTGTTAACATGATAGGTAGAATAAAGGCACTTTTTTTTTTCTGTTACATACAACAGAAAAACCTATTTGAACTATCAGAAAAGTACAGTAAGACTACAGTGGTATGGAGAATATTTATTTTTTTAAACGTTGCATGTTTTGCAAAGGGAAGAGTATATCTTCAAACAATACAAAAAACTGATGGATAATAGGCAAGAGATAAAAGAATTCCTTCAGAAGTAGTACCTTTGAGGA
Organism: Dasyprocta punctata; assembly: GCA_004363535.1. NCBI lineage: Eukaryota > Metazoa > Chordata > Mammalia > Rodentia > Dasyproctidae > Dasyprocta > Dasyprocta punctata. The sequence goes on from RJWM01015298.1 coordinate 47,026, forward strand.
GAGGTTCTGGCATGCAGAAAGAAGTCGGATGTAAAGGTTAAAGCCTCTCCTTTTCGGCCTTACACCTCTTCACCCATTCTGAAGTGAAAAGAGAACTAGGAAAATGCTCTTTGGGGTCTACACAGCTTACTTCTGGGTTACTACCTCTTCTTGCATCACAGCCCAAGCACAGGCCATACAACTGGACATATAACAAGTTTACGGCAATTGATGACTACTACCTAGGCCTGTGCAATTACAAAAAGGTAACATCTGAACCATGGAAACAGCCAACCACAGATGTTACCTGTCACTCACTTAGACACGTATCAGGGTTCACACCCTCCACAGCTTTAGTGTTTAGTTTTTAACCAAAAAAAAAGAAAAAAGAAAAAGAAAAGAAAAGAAAAAAAGAAAAGAAAAAAGCAATTCCAAAAGGCACCATAAGGAGTTGCCATTAAATATTAAGGAGGCCTTTCTGCTCTGTCATCACAACTCAGTTTTTATTAGTAAACGTTTGCTGCATATAATGTTTACATTCACTTATGGAGAAAGTACGTGTACCTAATACAACTTAAGTTTTTAATCCCTTTTCTTTCCCCCAACCCATTTTCTCTTTTTTTTAGTTCATGACAAACCCAGTTTTAACCAGAAACTCGATGTGCACAAAAACCACGTTGTGTGAGGATCTACCAAATAAAATGATTTTGTGTACACCTGATAAAATGCAGTTTCTCTGAAGTTCTTACAATCTGTTACAAACACAGCAGCCCTGGTATAAAGCTCCACTTACTTTAAAAGTTTCTCTCATAAATGGGATATGACTTCCTCACTTCCATCCAAAGTACCTAAATTGGTTTATTTTACTACAGCCTTTGTATCTGTGGCTCTAACAGTTTCACGGATTTATTACAAAAAAGGCATTTAATGTGGAAGTCTAAATATCCCCTTCTTTGTAACCAAAAGCTAAGTGCATATTTGGAAAAATAATATGCACTGTTTTTTAAGCAATACAATTTGTTATTTTCTGATCTAATCTTACATTCAGGTTTTCATTCCATAGATACCCTGCAATTCAAATAGAATCAAAATTTGGTTTTAGATAAAGATACAATTTCGAGAGTGTCAATGTAAGACTGTCAAACAGTGGTTAACATAAACATACTGCCTAAAACCACTGGTCACAAACCTATGGTCTCAGCAATTATTTTTGCAGATATAATTCATTTTCCCTACAAGGCCATCATCATATCTAAAGCCTATCCAGGCACTGTTCCCTCTCAACTTCAAATTTTCTTTCAAA